>KZ870756.1:44315-56224 GCA_003456935.1 Machilis hrabei | reverse complement strand
CTTGGGTTGTAGCCTTCTCCCTTCTGTTTTACCAATGGTGTTCACTGAAAACGTCACTTCCGTTCATCGTTCATCACGTTCATTAGAATAGTAACATGGCTTTAAAGTGAATAAAAACCTAACTAACTAAAATCAGGCTGTGATCATGCTTATTCGCTGGTATTTAAAGAACTTTGAAAAACCAATTTACATAGACTTTGCACAGACACTATCTAATTACTTAACTATCCTATATCAAAATTTGTATATTATCGGTTACATCAATAAAATGTATTTCGTTTTTATTTGATCTGCGAAGTAGGCCTAGGTATCCTTCTGCCTGCCGTATGAGTAGCCAGTGCAATATTTATATTTGTTTTTATGTGTCAAAGTGAAGCAATTTGTTGCATTCTCAGAGGTAAGAATTGAAATTATTATATTTGAATGGCAAAATGCAAAATCTAAAACTGGCAACATTGTGTCTCCTCAGAGTGTACATGGTTTACATGCGTATGGCAGCAAAGTTGATTTTGGTCTGTAGACGGCCAGTGTAGTGCTTAAAAAGTGGTGAAAGAGATCTCAGAGGAAGTTGTAAGTAGTAGCCTACCATTAGAAAGATGAGGTTTCAAAGCAAGTTGCACTATCAAGTAGCCCAAATTTTTAACAGTATCCTCAAAATCAACCTTGCCCAGCAGAGCAAACTCCGATACAAACTTAATAATGCATTATTATAATTATGTTTTTTCCTTTTTTGTCTGCGGAAAATGTTCCACTAGTTTTTGTCCGGAAAATTAACAACACTACCTAGCCTACAACACAGAAATTACCAAATATGCACAAAGTATACCTTTATTTAACTACCGGTACTCTTTTTCATAAAACACATTTATGTATACCTGAGCAACGTGACAGCTTTACAAAAAAAAATATAAACTCATGCAAATCCTAGCTCTAGGGCCTATTATTCACACTTCAAGAAACTTTTTTGTTTTTGNATNTTATTCACACAGTTTCAGAGCTCCACTGACAGTGTTTCACTGATAATGGAGCAGAAGGCTCTGAAACTGTATAAATAAAATACAAAAACGAATAAGTTTCTTGAAATAAATCTCAAGATGTGATAAACTTTAGCATAATATAAATTCCTGTAGGCTACATTATAAAGGAGTTATTTCACAGAAATTTCAATGTAAGATTTGTCTCCGATTTGGTTGTGAAATCAGTAGAGTACAGTAGGCCTACAGATTTAATGATGCTCAGCCTGCCTCTTTAAATAGTTTACAGACTTATCACTATATTAAAAGTTAAAACTAGGGGTCAGCATACCCAGTAGGCCTACCTGATAACCCACCTATTGCTTTTCAGCATTTGGGTTTAGGCTACCTGTTCAAATGGGTATTGAGTATCCAATAAACTAGGGTAACCGATACACTCATTTTACCCAATACGTCCAACAAATCCATTTAACCACATTAAAAGAGATAGGCTAAAAGAAAATATGTTGTTCCGTCACATCTCTTATTAAAGACAAATGTCATTCCACCTGATCAAACCTAATATCTATAGGCCTACAAGTAGAAAAGCAGTTACCTATCGAAAATAACTTATTCCGTGCAATCTGTTTATTTGGGTCCTGAAAGTAAATGTAAAAATCGGGAAACTGGGTACGTACCCAAATCCCTGAACCATACACTGACCGGCCCCTAATAAAAACTGGCAGGCTTATATAAAGCTTGCATATATTTACTAGCATTTTTAAAGACTTTTCAGTCAACAATACAATAAGTTACTAGGACTATGATAGTATAGGGTACTATGGTAAACTGACAATTCCTGGACAGGCCAGATTGTTGGCAATAAAAGTTGTCTCAGAGACTGAACATTAATTACATGAGATGTTCTACAAAGGTTGAAATTATTATGTTACACATAGAATGTAATTTGGTAGCCAATTCTTTACTAAAACTACCACTGCTAATCAATGCACTGCAAATGATACAGATTTTTAATGTAACTCAAACTGTAAATTAGCCTCAAGTTATTTCCCTACCTAGTAAAATAAAATTAATGTCAAATCAAACCATCACCTCGGCTGGATACTATTACAAATACGTTGTAACCTAATACTGCAAACAACTGGATATCATCTGCCAACTTAAGTATCCAGCCTGNATTCACAGTTTATATTCCTCTGTCCATACACGCCTAATTCGTTATATTGTGGTTTGTAGCTGAAGTGTTCATCGGAAGGTTAGCAATAACAACAATGGAATGAACAGGGGGCATCTCCTCCAAATTTTCACCTTTCATCACTATTCATAACAGACGCTGCATAAACTTGACAAAATAACATCAATAACGGCATATTTACGATAACATTACACAACACGTGATATGGTAAAATGCCTATTACCTTCCTAAAATAAGGTTTCCAGATCTTATGACAGACAAAACTACCTTAACACAATACACAAACAAATATGAACGTCTTTGTTCACTGCTGCCATCTAGGTATAGAACTTTGCATTTGGATTTTGGAAAAGCAAATCGTATGTTGTACAAAATATATAATTTTAGTTGGTATGTATTCTTGAAACAATTTGGTTGTGTTGTAGACTAGAAGAGTTCTAATTGCAAAACTACTCCTTCACTTCATATTTAAAATTAGAAGTAATGTACGGATGTAGTTAATAAAGTGCTAAAGGCATTGTCCAAGAAATTTCGATACTCAATTGTTACTTATTTGTGTTTTGTGTCAATTTGACGTTGCTTTTATAAGCTTAACATAAATGTGTATACTTGTGTGCATTTATAACCAATGTAGCGTAACTTGATTTGTTTTGTTTACAGACGAGTAGCAGTTATCTTGTATTATGTTAGTCCTACACAGTGCTGAAACTGAGTGCAGGATTAAATTTTGTGGAAATTTTGAATTCGACTGAGAGAGAGGACATTTGAGGTACTTTTTGTACTGCCGATATTAATACCCATACAATAAATATTTGACGGTAGGTAAACAAAAATGAAACCTGGACTGCAATCGATGCAGGCCAAAGGTAGAGGTATGAGTTGGTTAGATGTTGAAAACTTGATCCTTATACGAATATTAAAAAGAAGTGATATACGTGGTCGTTTGGATGGAACACTGCAGAACTCGACAGTGTATAAGGATATAACGACCCTACTTCATAGTGAAGGCATTATGAAAACTCGACAACAAGTCAAAGAAAAAGTGAAAACTCTTTGGAGAAAATATAAATTATACGAAAGTGGACGTCACGTTGACAGACGTAAATTCATTTATCTTGATTTTTATAAAGACCTGCATATTATATTTAGCAAAAAAGAGGATATCATGACACGCCAGCCAAACAGAAATCGTATACTACAAGCAGTTGGGCTATCGGCTGATGCAGGTAGGACAATTTTTATTTTAAAATTCCATTATGAAGCCTCAGCTTGTATGTATGCAACCCCCCTTTAAACGAGTGATGTTTACTTCTTTCATAGTGATCAGCTGTTCAACCGATCATTAACTCAACTGCCGGTGTCGCATTTAATGTGAGTAAAGTATTTAACTGACAAAGTGAGACTATAATTTGAAAATTTACTAGTACAGCTATTAAGAGGGGCCCACACTTTTACATAGTTATATAAAAATTGTCCTTTTAACTCTCAAATGAAAGTCTTCTAAATTAAAGCAGCAATATGGCAACAGCGCGGGCGTACCGGTTACGGACAGAGCACACTGCACCTAATATCGTGGAATCCTTTAGCTTTTGGCCTTTTACGTTATTTCAGAACTTTAAATCCAGAGTTTATGGTTTAGATACTGCTCTTAAATACTTTTAATATCTTAATAGTTCTATAAATTACGAACAATAAAAGCTGCTGCAGTGTTTGTTAGATAATATTCTATACTGAACTGGAGTTGTTCATTGGATGTGAGTAAAGGCAAACTGTTGAATTGTTTTAATCATCCTGTACGTACGTCATAAAAAGAGGCATATTGATAAAAATGAATGTACAGGCACTTCAAAAGTTGGACTTTCCAAGCCTTCCTTTACAACAACAGCTACACATAAAATCGCTTGGAAGACCAACACCAGACATTAACATAGTTCAGATGCATATAATTAAAAAGAAAGTTATCCGGCGATACTTTCGTTATGAGCTTTATTTGAAATGGGACTGGCTCTGTGGATGTGAGATCAGAAATGCCTTGTTTTGTTATCCCTGTATACTTTTCGGTGGCGACAGGCCTTGGACTAGAACAGGAACAAGTGATTTAAAACACCTTAGTGAAAACCTAAGGAAACATGAAATTTCCATTACACATTTAAACAATACCGCGAGTTTATCTATGCTGGGAGGAATAAATGATATGTACAAATCCCATGGAGATGAAAACTTCATTCTTGGTGAGTATTGTGAAATTGTTTTACTGAAGTTATTATCACTAATTACTTATTAGGTCTAGCATATTTAGCTTGTATTATTACTTTCATTAGCTACTATACGTGTACAATAAGGAAGCTTCAACCAGGTGTTAGTTGTTACCAATATCTGAGTCTCTGGAAGCGGTGACGACACGTAGTCGGGCACAATTGAAAGCACGTGCAAGGGGGCGGGGCGGTCCCTGTCAAATGGCTCTCGGCAGTCCGAATGTTGACGCATCTCAGCGTCGGCGTTTGGTGCAGTACAGCAAATGGTCGAAAAGGCCGTGTCGGCCATATTGTATACATCGGCGCGTAAGTGTTGCTATATAAATTGTTTATTGTGATGGATGACATGACAGAGTTTTTGCAAACAAACAAAGGTTTTCGTAAATTAGTAACGGGAGGATATGCGTATATTTTGGACAAAAATATTTCTGGTAAAGAGTATTGGAGGTGTGAAAAACGCTTCACCTGCCGTGCACGTATACACACTGTGGGGTCACACGTGATAAGAAATGTGAATGAACATAATCATCCACCTGATCCCAAACGGGCTGATGCTATTCGAGCTCATAACGTATTGAAACAGCTTACAGGTAAGATAATTACAATTAAATTAACGTGGTTAGAATTCATTAAAATGGTATGCTCCCTAACTTGATTAGTTTTCAAACTGTGAGAGTTAAGAGTCAGCTTAATTAAAGCGTGTGATGACATGATTTTCTTTACAATTTTGGGCACTGTACTGCCAAACAAAGACTTAGAAAAAGTAGCACACTCTCTCACTTCAGAATACTTTTTTTGGCATTTTGGTGCAGCACTTATTAAAGACTGAAGCCCAAATGGTGTACAGAATTGTCAAGGAAAATTTTTGAAGTGAAATGTTTTGCTACTTCTTTCATTTGAGTCTTCGTTTGGAAAAAGGGACATAAAATATGACGAAAATCATGACGTGACGTGCTTTAACTAAAACCGACTCTTAACACAACCGATTCCAAGNACTATTGTCAGCGACAAGGAAAGAAGAAGCCTGACTACCTGTGCTAATCCCCTGAAACCCAAGCGAGCGTGACCAGCCACCGCGATTCAGATAAAAGGATGATTAAGAGGAAGGGTCAATACCGACTGTAGTAAAAATGCTAAATCGATCAAATTTTGTACTTACACTAAATCTGATATCACCAGTCGAACCAGCGTAAAATGCCAATGCCGGTTCGACTGGTGATATCAGATTTAGTGTAAGTACAAATTTGATCGATTTAGCATTTTTACTACAGTCGGTAGGCCCTAGTGACCCTTCCTCTTAATCATCCTTTTATCTGAATCGCGGTGGCTGGTCACGCTCGCTTGGGTTTCAGGGGATTAGCACAGGTAGTCAGGCTTCTTCTTTCCTTGTCTCTGGCTATAACAAAATGTTGCTATAATAACTTTTGTATTATTTCACATTAATTAACTATTAAAGTTGTTTTTTTATTCATCTCACGTGTTTCAAGACTTAAAAGAACGGTAACGGTAAAACTATCGAATCGGTAAATTGTGGTTGAAAAACTGCCTTTTAATCGGGTAATTCAAGACTTTTGTTTTGCTTTATGTAGGGCCTATATTAGCAACGATGGTCTATCTGTGCTTACCCTTTCAATTACGTGCCAGTTAAAAAAACATTCTTTACCACCCTTTAAGTCCCATTAGTAATTAGTGTATGATGATTTCACGAATGGTAAAATTCGAAATGAAAACCATTGTTTAGGCTATCCGCTTTACCTTAAAAAGCAAGAATGACAACCCTTTCTTTTGGCTAACTAGGTTATCATACGAACCTCTGGAACCATTATCTTTGACAACCGTGTAATCTGTTTGAGATATTGTACTCATTGTCGAAATAAGCTAATTATTACCTAGTGTAAATTTGTTGTTTTTAAAGGAGCCCTTGATAATTATTTCTGGAGTTTCGTTTGAAAAGTTAGTTTCAACTTTGCCCTTTTTAATAGTGTGATATCTGTTCAACTATATATTAGTGTAAAACGAGTGTTTCGACCAATTCGATCATTATTATTATTTTCCCTCAATATGGTAGTTTTACTTCTATTTTTCTAAATTTGTAGTTTNAGCAATTTTGAAGATGCAAGTGACTTCCTTGTCTGGGTATCTGTATAGTTTCACAATCTCTGAACACTTTGCGCTTATTAAAAGTGCATGCACCTTTCCGCACTAGTAATGGACATATCGTGGGTTTTTTAGGAATCTTATGACGAAGTAATATATCCGCACTCATATTTTTAAATTGTCGGCATTTCAGTGTGCGAGCATCTATCCTCTGACAACGTATTTGCTGATGAACAAATTCTGAACTTGTCCGCTAATTTCATTTTCTACCAAAAAAGTGGAGGCTACTCTCATATAAGAAAGAAATTCGTAGAAAACCGTGCAGTTAAGTGCATCTCGGGCTTATCAACCGGAGAACACTCTGTCTGTGGCAGTAAATGTAAACGAAGTGAGGGTTTTACACTTTTGAAACTCTATTACGAATGAGCAAACATGGCAAAGTGTCAGAGGTGCCAATATCAAGGACAATGCGGCGGTGCCACTTCTGCGTAGGCTAGGCTTTGTGCATATTTCGGCATGTATATCTGACTGAATATACATTCACACTGTTATTCTTAGTAAAATTGCGTTGTAAGAATTTATTTTGTATCAGCAAGACGAAATACAACGGGCATTTTCGCCGTATTCATCCTCCCAAAACATCCGTGTCGACTCAACAGCAGATGATATGGCCCCGAAACTAATCAGTGCGGAGTCTTAAATCAATTAGCACAAGTAAAAAATGGACGTATCAGGCATGTTGGAAAGTGCAACATTAATTTAAAATGTATATATACATAGCCTGTCTAAAAAGTATCTGATCTTGAATTTTGCCACGCAAAGTAATGTCGCTACGGCAGCGCCACTTTTCACAGTGGAGTGGGAGACCTTCATGCGCATGTGTGAATTTTTGTGCGTTTGCTGAGCGCACCACTAGCTGTGAGGTAGCCATTGTGTGAGGTGGTTTAATACCTGTTCGTCGCATTTTCGTTTTGGCTAAAATGGCGGAACGCGTAGAGCAGAGATACTGCATCATCAAAGATTCTGCACATACAATTTTACGGGATGACTTAGAGATGCGCAGAGTGGCTGCGAAATTTGTGTCCAACATGTCCTGCGCAACATGAAGACGGAGTTGTTTCTGTTCCTGCGTCAGCAGCTTGGGCACAAATTTCGCAGCCACTCTGTGCATTTCTAAGTCATCCCGTAAAATTGCATGTGCATAATCTTTGCTGATCCCAACCTCGTCAGCAATTTCATGTGCTGTCAAACGACGATCTTCCATTATCAAAGTTCGTACCTTCTCAATAACAGCTGCATTCAGGCCCGGATTTAGAAAAACCGCCGCTCTAGGCGGAAGAGATACCGCCGCGCTCCCCCCTCCCCCCGCCTAATGGGAAAGAAAGCGAAGAGGGGATCTGGAGGCAAAGTCCGCAGCGGAGTCCAGGGGTGGAACCTCGGAGAGAGCCTTTTGGTAAAATATTGTGCAAAATCAAGTGTTTTCTAATATGTGTAGTGCTCCATTCCAATAATATGAATTATGTTTTCACTCGTACTTTTGCACTGATCATTAGACAATAACTATTCACTTTGACCAACTAGGTAACTAACTACTGTCTGTGTGTACTGATGACAAAACCCAAAAACCCAAAACGCGACACAGTCACACGACATAGGTGGTCTGGCGGTCACATGACTTGAGTCATCTGCTGAGTGATGACTCCATCGGTCAGTCTTTGTCTTTACCCTTTCGAAGAATCAAAGGCAAAATTTTCTCACTTTCAAACAGACCGAATGTATCTTCGTGGAATTATTAGGGTAGTCTCTAGTCTGTGAAACACGTGTCAGTCATAAATTGTTAAAGGGAAAATTGAAACTACAATTTTGTAAATATTTGTATAATTTTGTCCTTTTTTCCAACATTCTAACATTGGTTACGTATTTTTTTTGTAAGATTTTTGCCTCCCCCTNAAATCTGCCGCTCTAGGCGAGCGCCTAGTCCGNCTGTGCATAAATCCGGGCCTGGCTGCAATGCGAGTTGATTGTGGTCTCCCAGAACGCGGGTCACTCTCCACAGATGTGCGGCCATTTTTGAATCGGTTGAATCACTCCTTTATTTGGATTTCCCCCATACCTCTGCTCTACGCGTTCCGTCATTTTAGCCAAAACGAAAATGGCTACCTCACAGCTAGTGGCGCGCTCAGCGAAGGCACAAAAATTCACACATGCGCATGAAGGTCTCCCACTCCACTGTGAAAATTGGCGCTGCCGTAGCGACATTACTTTGCGTAGCAAAATTCAAGGTCGGATACTTTTTAGACAGGCATGATCATTGAAATAAATCTAATCTAAAATGGGAGTTTCAAGCATGTTGTATATTTTTATTTAATTATTATTATTCTTTTTTTTTCAAAATGTAAGACTCTTGCTCGTAAACCATTCTCTCGGTTTTGATTAGTTGTAAAACTTAACTTCGTCGACACAAGGTAGGTAGTTTAAGTCCAACATGGGGAGTTTTGACCATAGTTGCTATTGCGTTTACTTTAAAAAAGAAAATAAGATATTATTTTAGAGGAAAGTGACCCGCGGCAGTCAAACTACTCAAATCGGCTGTATTTGAGTGTGAACAGTAGTTTAAAGTTTGTAGAAGTATGATGATAGGCGAAAGCAAGCGATTGTGCTTGTTTAAACTGTGTAATAAGTGGGGCGTAGAGGTCTTTTGCTTTGCTCCTGGCAGTATGTTGGTCAGTGAGTAAGAGTTTGAGTTTTCATGTATAGATAAAATATTCTAGTGATGTTTTGCTAAGAGTTATTTTGATTGGTAGGTTCCGGGTTTGAACCCCGCCGACTTTTTGTCTTGATTTGATGTAATTTGTTTTTTTGTGACTGGCAGATTCCGGAATTCAGTCCCTGGGCCGGCTTCTTGCCTTGAGTATAAAGTGTTATTCTACGAGCCTGCCTGTGTAGCATTGCCTATTACAGCTATGATCGCAGACGTCTTCCGGGAAGGACGTTAAAATTGGGGTTTAGTTTACAAGTGTTCGATGTAAAAGAACCTACCATTTGCTGTATGTGGTCATTATTGTAAAAGATCCCACCACCGGCTATGTATTGAGTGCATGGCACTGCTTAATTATTCTGAAGGGGTGTTATAATGCAAATGGGGTGTCCACTAATGAATCACTAGACATAAGGTAGGGCTATTAGAAAAATAAATCCATGGCAAAGAAGGTGATTCATTGGATTTCTTAAGCAGAGCTGAGAAAATTAACAAACTTGTGGCTCTGAACTGCAGATTTGTTTCAAGCTATTTCAATGCTGTTTTATGTTTGCAGAAAAGATACAATATGTTATCCATAATTATAATATATACTATTTTATGGCTAATTTTGGATGAGTAAGGACCCCATGACTCTTGCAAGTTACCTGCGACTCTTTGTTTATTTATTGCAAATATTTAATTATTGCTCGTACGTGTTAAGATAATGGCAAAGTTGTGCAGAGTTACAGATTATACTGCGAGTAATCTTTAAAGTTGTATGTGTGTGAGCTAATTGTAATTATAGGCCTAAAGATCAAATGTGAACTGACAGAATCATATAAACTCGTCGACTTTAACAGAGATACATGTAAAATAATAAACACTTTTTGAACATACCTTTTAAGGAAGGAAAGAAAGTATAATAGGCCTAATAAAATATTGATTGTAAACATTTTTTATTAATTTCTGTACGGGGTATTTCACGAAGTAGGTATAGCTGCCTTTTAAGGTAACGTGATTGGTTAACACGGGTATACAATAATTGATATGCTGATAAAGACGATACAATGTTTTCCAGTTTAAATTGAGATATGATAGAATTTCGTTCCATGTAAAAGAGCAATTCCTGGTGAAGAATGTCTTAGAAATTAAAGTGTCTACGTACTCATCCCCCAACTTGTCGATTGGCCCACTATGCACAATTCGCATATCGGTACATAGGGCTAAATGATTAATAATAGACCCCCTACACTTGTACATACCGTTTGTGACTGGTTGTTGCTCGGGAATAAATTTGAGATTAGCAATAATAATTATACGTTTTCACTTTACACAATTTAACAAGATGTTCTATTACAATTGTATCGTGTTTACTGAAGTATTTTCACGTACTAAAGAGGGTCGCACGTTATTGCCGAAAGTGTGAAATGAACAATTAAAGAACATTCATTCGACTCTCGAAAGACTGACTGTAGTTATTAAACTCTCCATAATGATGAACATTTGAATGATATACTTTAATTTTCTCCGCAAAAGCACTGAATTCACTGTCACTGAGCACGTTTCATTAAGTCTTCTGATAAAGTTTGATATTAGCGCCGCTTTTACATATGCTCATTATACCGTAATAACATTGCAGTACCGGTATTAGATAAATTAATTTGAGTAGTAGCTGGCAGTGTTTTATGCCATATTTTCTTAACGGATGTTATGTTTGGTTACGGCTTTTCTTAATTTTACTTCGCATTACTTCATCCTTTATTACCAATCACATTCACAGCTTTGCTAACGATAATATTTTACATTCCAATACTTTGCTTCAGCGTATTTTTTGGGGTAATTTTGTGTGCTCCATTGATTAATGTTTATCAGTAAGATGATTACGCGCTGTAGAAACTTGTGCGATTGATGGACTGGATGCCGGGATAGATATTGCAGTTTTTGCATTGACTTATGGCATTCGTATTTTCTTGGTAGACAATTTTGGAACGACTGAAGGAACTGTGACTCTCGTGGGTGCTTTTTATACGCAAGTATGGTATATGCGTCGTTTATATTTGGCTGGTTGCTTTTTCTCGCCTTCTTCAGGTGAACGTCCTCAGTTGTTTTGAACCGTCGACTACATCCCAATTTTCCAACGTGCAGCGTTCCAAAGCTTTTACCGCGGCCTCTGCCAAGTTATACCATACCGTGTTATGAAAAGGAATGGTTTGTGTCGGTGAGGGTCGTTGAGCAAATGCTGTGGTCCAGTATCTTCTGCATTTTGTCTCTTCACGATCTGTAATGTAACACCCTCCGTCATTCTTACGTAAGGGCAAAACTGGAACCGAAAGTGGAGTTCCAGAAATGGGAGAAACGTTGGGATCGGTATATAGTACTGTATATAGCTGCTGAGGTGAACTATTTTGAAGGGGAAAACACAATAAATCAATATGTACGTTATTTGTTTTTATTGACCCAGTCTCGGAGCTTTCTGACCGCACCACGTATGGGTAAGGACACGTAGAAAGCTTGTTGCAAGCGCGCTTGTTGCTTGCACTTGCCGGCGCTTGTTTCAAGCGCTTGCAGGCGCTTATGGGTGGCCACGTAGAAAGCTGGAAACAAGCGCAGTTTGCAGACGACATCCCATGAGGAAAGATGTCTTCTTC
>KZ870756.1:573-10616 GCA_003456935.1 Machilis hrabei | reverse complement strand
CATTTTATATAAAGATGGTATGATTTTATTGAATTGGCTATTATTTACTGAAAATGTAGCCCGATCTAAAATATTGCAAAGTTTGGTTGAAATCAGTCTAGGCTACTCCTTCCAAAGTTATCCTGGAAAAAGAAAACCAGAAAAAAATGTCTAGCTAAAAAATAGACCTCAATTTTTTATATAAAATATGGCTAGAAGCTATTAGTATCAGGACATTACAATATTTAATCAAAGGAAAGATCAGTAGGCTAACTGTTCATTATGTTTTATTATTGGTTACCAATGTTTGAGTAGATAAAAGTGGAGTANAGCTAACCTGTAGTGACACTTCACATCCCTGCACATACTTCGATTTAATGTTGGTTACATTTCGCTCATCAAAACTAGGCTGTTTTCTGATTTAGAACATTCATTCGAAAATAAATTCTGAGGATTTAAATATGTAAATGCTGTTCCTTAAACCTTTGTGCTTCATTGAGTAAATTACCGTAAGTAAATTGTATGCTGTTAAGCACTCCTAAGCTAAATAAGAGATTCAAATAAGGACACGACTGGCTTCTTTGCTCGAGTGACTTTGCTGGCCAAGACCTTACCTTTTTTATAAAGCGCCTCAGTTCTGGCTTTTATGTTAGAAGTGCCGCTGATGAGACCTGATATTTTAAAGGAAGTTTAAAACCAAATTTGTGTACGCAGTAGACCTTTCAACAAGGCAACTTATAGTGATCATGCAGGGCTTAAAATTCAAATTTGAAATAGGAAGGGGCCTCCCTTCCTGTGCTTTGATATGAAGGGAAGTGTACAATTATGGGAGGGAGTTTAAAATAAATAAAACTGGTAGGCCCCTATAATTGTAAAACAGTAGGTACTTTACTATGGCATGTGTATGAACCTAGCTTAATGTAACAAATTCGTAGGCTAAAGCTGGGTTCATATAAACGCGATGCGAGCGAATATTGTAGCCAATCGGAGGTCGAATTTCAGAAGCCATTTTTTTCGCCCGATGAATCGCGTAGATAGAATTCAAGTCAACTTTATCGCGTGAACTGGCTTGATTCATACGAAAACAAAGGACAGCCTACAGTTCGCACACGATAACATCGCAGTAATGTTAACGGATAGTCTATTTTCGTATACGAAAGTTTTCGCGTACGATTATTCGCGTCGCAAGAATCGCGATTGTGTGAACCAAGCTGGATTCACATAATCCCGATTCACACGACATGAAATTTTTTTTATGCTAAAATAGGCTTTCTGTTCACATTACTGCAATGGGATCACGTGTGAACTGTTTATTTTTTGAGTAAGCGTTGTAGGCTGTGCTTTGTTTTCGTATGAATTGCCCCAGTTCATAGGACAAAGTGTACTTGAAATCTATCTATGTGATCCATCGCGCGAAAAAAAAATGGCTGCATTATTGAGAATTTTGTCAGCATTTCTGTTGTCGTTTTCACTATCTGACTTCCATTTATTACCACTTCCATTCTCATTTCTGTTGCCGCCTAATGTTTGCGTTTGTTCCAGATTATTCATTTCGGGTTGTTCTCTGACACTCTCATCATTAACTGATCCACACTTGTCAATTGTAGTAGGTACTTGACGAACATTCATTTTCATCGAGTTTGCTCTTAACACTAAATATTTCAGCATTTGGACTACGACAAAACTAAGAACCAACTAAACTACAGACACTGATAAATTTAATACTCGTTGAGTCGTAGCTAAACCAACACGCTGTTATTTTTATAGCTCAGTAACTATCTCTGCTTCCAAGAAAGTGAAAGTAGGTCCACTAAGTTTGGGTTGCTGTCATTCTGACAAGTTAATGACACTACCTCAATTCGTTGTTATCACAGATTTTATCAACAGCACCTTCAGTCANTGCCTTGAACAAACACGTAAGCAACAGAGGCAAATTTAACAAGAAATTACTGAATTCAAAGTCGGTAATAAAATCTGTAAAATATATCTACATAATACAAAATAATTCGATGGCGGGAGTCTCCCTCCCGGCAGATACATTTCGGTGGGATTTTTGTCTTTTGGATGGGGATCCCGCCCTGAATTTGAAGCCCTGTGATGTATAAAAGGAGCCATAATTTAGTGCTGTTCTTTGTGGAAAACATCTTCAATATTCTGTCAGTACTCAGCTTGCATAACATGTTGTACAAAGGTCTAACTACCAGCTGAAACTAGAAATATTCAGATACATAGACCTACCCCTTTCTTTTTTAATTCTAAATCAGTTCTATGTAGGCAGTTTCGTATGAGCATTTATATTTCAACAAATTTTCAATAATTCAGCAGTGTCAACCATTTTAGTTCAGGTGCACCAACCCAGCAGTAAGAAGTACTGTATATGCACTCTTATGAAAAATGCATGCGCTTGCTTTTAGGACTACAATTTATGANGTCTGATTATGATCATTTCTCTTAGTCTGGAGTGTCTGATGCTAGACTTTACTGTTTGATTAGTGTATTATGACTAAANCCTGTAAAGAGGGGAACTCATCAGTTCCTCAGTTTTCAGACACCATGTAGGCTATGTAGTATTTGTTCCCATTGGGTTGATGTACATGATATATGTCATGACTGACACTGGTGAATGAATGCAAATTTGTTGAAATATAAACACTCAAATTAATTACATACTGGCATTGATTTAGAATTTTAAAATATACGAGGTATGCATCTTGAATATTTCTAGTTTTGATTGGAAGTCAGAACTTTGTGTAAAGTGTTGTTCTAACTGAGTGCAGAGGGTTTATTTACGATGTTTTTTCCATAAAGAAAACACTAGAGCTCCTTTTNTATGACACCTTCANATGCCCNGTGGAAAGGTCCATTCATACAATAAGTGGTTGGATACTGACAGTTAATAATGTTTATTTATAGCAGAGATTGAATACATCAGAATACCACCTAAAGTGCAGTTCATAATGATAGGTTACGTGTAAGGTCTGCAACGTGCTCTGAGTTCAGAGGTCAAATTGTAAAATTTAAGTTCTGTCATTTAGAATAGGAGTGCTTTTCAGCATTTAAAGTTACACTCGGTGAAGCATTAAGGTTTCAAGAAGAGCATTTGCTTAATTAAATTCTCTAAAATCTCTTTTCAGTCTGAGAAACAGCACGGATCTAGATGCAAGNTCAGTGCTAACAGCCATTATGTGCGTATTGTCTCGGCTACCTGAGGGAAAACTGCAGACAAAGGAAGGTTGCCAAAGTGTAATGGCGGTTATCAGTGACGCTTCATCTGGATCGGTGCTGTCTCTCTGAATGAATAGAGCAAAAATAGACATTAAAATTTAATTCCACAGGATTCAAACATGCAAGGGCTCTTACTGAAACTTCAATGCTTGACTGAGTGTAACTTGGAAAGCTGAAACACACTTCTACGCTAAATGAGAGAACATATACATTAAAACTTGATCTTCCAACTCGGAGCATGTTTCAGGCAAGTTCAAAGACCTTAGCGTAAAATGTAGCAAGGGCTGTTTATATCACCTATAATTCTGTTTGTTGGTCTTTTCTCAAGTATTTGACATTGCTGGTGTTTATCTAAGTGCACACATTTTTACTCTTGATTCGTTTGCATATATAAGACAATGTTCTGTAACTAGTTCAGATGTACTGTGAACATATATACAATTTAGTTAAATATATAACATTCTTGGAAAAAGGTTATAATAAACAAAATTCTTAATTTTTTCCCCAGTGTTTGAGTGTTTCTTGGTTATTCTTTATGTGCATCACCTGAAGAATAATCAGAAATATTTTAAACTTGAAAAGAACACATTGTTTGTAGGCTATACCCTTTTTTGAGCTAACTTAGTTATGAAATCAATCTTATTTTTTAGGGCAGTGGTAGGCTAATTGTTGATTTCAAACAATGAAATGTGGATGTTGTTTTAAGTATTAAAGTTCTGCATTTTCATAAAACACTGAAGCACGTTTAGAAGAATTGTAATCGTAGTTGTACCTTAATTCTTTGGTGTACAGCAAGTTGTAAATTCACTGTAGGCAATAGAGAAATGCTATGAAAAAATACATTTGAATAAAGTTACTTTTGCTTTTTGTCGCACGTTTTTAAAACAATCGCTCAATGCAGTGAATTTCGCAAATTAAAAAACATCAATTTCGTACCGGTAACAACATTTGTATGATTTGTCCAAAAACAAAAAATGGGGCATTTTAAAACAATTTCGCTTGATACGAACATCTCCTGACCCTGCCTATTAGACATAAATTAAATAATTCAGTGAGTGACTAGTAATTTAGGTGATTTGTACAACTGACTGGAAAATTACAGAGTATATTAATATGGGCTCGTACCTATCAGCCTGTCTCTCAGTCTTTAATGATAACTTGAGTATATTATTTAATAGTTTAAACCACATATGGATTGCAAGTATTTGCTCAACATTATAATTTCCATTAAAATTGGTAAGAAAGAAAAATTATGAGTAACGAAAAGTACGGACTTTGCTTAAATATCATTTCTAAATACAGTTTTACATGAATGCACAAAGCATCCAGGCGATATGTATAAAGAGGCTCCGAAATTGACAAATCCTAAAATGTTGTAAAAAATGCGATATAGATAGCCTATATCGAATAGAAAGTATGAACGTTAATTACTAAATAAGTAATTTGTAGGTACCAAAATATAAATGTGTGTATCGATGTAATTGAGAAGTGGATTTCAAATTAATTACATCCACTTTTGATAAATCCCCAAACATACCTAAATGCAGGATACATTTCGAAAATGTAAGGTGAATTCACCAGGCTCAATCCAACGTGTCTTGGAAAGTATTTAAATAAGGAGATTAAGAAATTAGATTTTCTGTTCCATAATTTGATGTTAACAAGATATCATGCATGTTTACTCTACTACTTATGTTTTTATGGGACTTTGTATTGCATGTCATATTTTCTGGATAGAATTCCAGTGGATGCTCAAACATCCCCATAGTCGGCACCTGTGGATGGTACTCATTTTGCACTTTTACCAAATTCAAGGTTCTGCCACAGAAAGGCCTGATAGGATCATACCCATGTAGGTCTGCTGGGTGTCCAGTGTTGAGGGCCCAACAAACTATCCAGTGTTACCATTTAGTTACATTATGCCTTAAGTCCAATGTAGTGAACAGAATGTTGTATAAGGTGAAGCTCTGTAATATGTACACTTAGAGGACTTGGGAGGCAGTGGTGTATACAAATCTCTCGTTTAGGTTAGGAGTTCTTTTCAGCTTTCAAAGTTAGACACAGTTAAGCACAAGGTTTTCAGGAAAAGTACTACATTTTTAAGCCCTTCATTTTTATTTGTATAAGCTTTTTTCTTCTTTTTTTCTTATAAACAATGCCTCTCCATTCAACACATACATGTGCCACTGTACAGTAGGATTGACGACATTTAATTAATAGTGCAGTCACAACTTTTTTTATAGGAAGAAAAAGGTTTGTAGAATTTAACAATACCTCAGGGGTGGTTAAAATGCACTCTATCGCAGTAGGCCCTAAATGTATCCCCTCAAATTACGGTTTATTTAAACGCAAGTCACACGAATTTTCAGGGTTTAGTTGAACAATAATGAGTTGGAAGACCACTAAAAATAGTAGGCTACTCGCTGCTAAGTAATTGTTAAATGATCAGTTTTCTACGTCTCATAAGTCTCAAAAAGGAATAAATATCTGTCTCTGTACTTATAAATATTAGAATACAGGTAAATCCCAACAAAATTCGCCATTATCAAAGTCAGGCAAGATCGCTTAAGTCGTGTGATTCATGAGGCGAGACTTGGCCAGCTCATATGACAACGATCTCGTCTGGCTTAGGTGATGCCAAATTTTGTTAATTTCTGTTTCTTTCCGGAATATATTATTATTATTCATGTTAACAATAAATAGTTCTAATTGTATTTATTCTACAAGGAACTGTTATTTTGTTGAAATGAGACCCAATGGCATCATTCACATGCCAAACTTTTTTTTTTTTTCATTTACCTTAGTGAACTGATTTATGGTTTCGCTTGGAAGTAGCTGATGCTGTCCTTAACACTTTCAATCTCTGTGTTACAAGTTCATCTGTTGATCAACTACAACGAGTTTTCTGATAATTGTTTGGGGGTTTGACTATCTATTTCCACAGCTGAGAGCAACAGGATGTCCCTGAAGCATGGGTGGGTACTGGGTACTTCAATGTTTAAAGATCAGTGCATAGCTCATTTAAGAACATAGCCTACATATTATTATTGGCATATTATTACATATACTCAATAAAAATATTCAAATTTAGGTTTCATAAATAAAACAGTATTACCTTCAGGCTTCAGGTATATCTTATGTTTCAACATGTATTTGGTCCACTGTCTGGCTAGCATACTTTTCTCTAGATCAGGGGTTGTGGTGGATGGTTTTGTAGCTTTGGTTCAGCTCCCAAAAGGACCTAACAATTTTTCATTTGACATGCATTATTACTGCTTTGTACATATTATGAAAAATTTGCCACATCTTGTACATGGAAACCTTAAGCCTGGTTTATACTGAAGTACGCTACAGAGCGATGTGTGTCGCAAGCTCCAGTCGAAATAGAAACAACGTTGTTAGATGGTGTAGTTCATACTCGCTACCTTGAAATTTTCTGTTTGACGCTGATGCGGTCCAATTCTATTTCTTATTTTTTATGCTACCAAGAGGAGTACAAAGCCCTCTGTGTCTGAATTTTTAGAGTACAGAGAACAAAACACAATCGAAACCAAAGAAAATATACATTTAGATGGAAACGTAGGCATATCGTAATCCATGTTGTTTTCACATCACATATACGCAGTATCTGACAATGTTAGAACAAGTAAATATTTTTGAACTTATTGATGTTGGAAGATAAATTTAGGCCAGACGATGACACTTTAATAATCATTTTTCAGGGATTTACGAACATTTCCGACAAGATTGTAGAGATTCAAAAACGCGGTTTCGTATATCGTTGGTCAGCTGTTTTTGCTAAATGACGCTGCAGAAGAGAGGCGAGTGTAAACACAGGTCTTGTGGTCTCCGATTGGAAGTGTATCGGTAGCGTCGTCCGAGTGGTAGCGTACTTCAGTATAAACCAGGCTTTTACCTTCAAAGAAAATAGTGACCCAAAACTGAACTTTAGTTCATGAATAAACATATCAAATTATTTAATATCATAGAGCTACTTATCGCCAGCAAATGAATCCGTCAGTTTTATTACCGTTCCGCATTGGTTGTAAATTTTGATGTAATGAGTTGTGTTATTAGAGTGGTCATANAAGCACAACATAATGTGTTGTGGAATGTATTTGTAAAGCTTAGGGGTGTACTGCAATAGGTCCTATACATAANTTTTAATGGGGCGTGAAGGAGTGGTAGCTTGGAACTGTTTTTATAACAGGAAATATATANAGTATAACCTACAAGAATGTGGTCTACTTGACCCCAAATTCTGTAATACTTACTGAAGTTACGGTACCTACTCTTGTGACTTCAGAAATATTTTCTGGTTTGCAGGAGATTGCCTTTAATTATGGTTTGATTTAGGATTTCTCATTAGATCTGATTCACTAAAATCAGTCTTCACTATTTTCTCCTTGTGGTTAACTGTATTTCAAAGACTATTGGAGTATGTCCTATAGATATAGCCTATGTTTCCTTTGTAGAGAATTTGTCCTGAATACAGTCGCATGGTTGACAGGTTATCAGAATTGTGAAATNATTTCCGTGGAATGTAAAGTCAAGTGAATTGATCCAGAAGGTCTGAAAAAAAATGGAGGCCTTTCGCTGGGTGCGATTTCTCGACAAGTTGAGAGCTATAAACCGAGCATCTGCTGAAAACTGGGCGAGTAAGTCTGCAGTTGGTATGTTGCCATTTCATTCTGTTATTTTGTAGTTAGGATTATGAGCCAAGGTGCCATTTGTATACAAAGTGGCAAGAGTACCTAATCATGNGGTTAATAAATTCTTTTATGTGAATTTGTGTTTTACATGCGGGAGTTGAAATTGTGTTCACTTTATGAAGTTTGTTTGCTTTACCATATCAACCTTTTCAAATTAGGTTTTAGAGACACAGACACCTAAGAAATGTTAAATGATTAGTAATCAAATGTAACAATTTTTAGAACTGTGTCTAATGTAATTTTTAAAAACTATGCAGATGGGTTGTAAAAGGCATAACAGTTTTACAGTATTAACATTTCTAAGAAAGTTTAATTGAAGATTAAGGGTAGTGCTGGTAGTTCTGACTAGGCTACTAAGCTGATGACAAATGTTCATAACATGTTACAGGTTTGAGTCATATCTTATCTTTATTTTTTGTCTGAAAATTCTGGTTTTAAAAACTTGATACTTTCAGTTAAGATGTAGCCTTCTTGTAACTGGCATAAAGCTCTCACAATGGAACTATTTTTCATGATCACCACAAAATGGGATGGGTGGGTACAAAATATGTAGGGTTTGACATGCTCGTTCCAGTGCTGAAGATCGTTTGACTGCATGGCCACCCATTGTCGGGTAATTTAAGTTATTTAACCCTAAGGGTTTCAGCGGGAAAGTAGCTATACAATGACGTTGGACGTTACTCACCATGTCGGTTGGCCTAGTGGTTAAGGTCGTTGACACTGAGCGGATCAAGTTGGCAGACGGTGGTTCGAGCCTGTGTGGTGTATGGCTTTTTTAAAGACAATGTATGTTTTTGTAGACACTGTTGTTTACCATTAGATCCTTCACATAAATAAAGCTTAATAAATATGTTGTATAACAAATATATGCATGTACCGTTTGCTGTTCCAGAATGTGTGTTTATTTGATGGTGGTTGTTGTTTTATATTATGAGATACACGCAGCAAACGGTTCATGCAAATATTTATTACACAACATATTTATTAAGTTTTATTTATGTGAAGGATCTAATGGTAAACAACAGTGTCTACAAAAACATACATTGTCTAAAAAAGCCACACACAGTCTGCCAACTTGATCCACCCAGTGTTAATGACCTTAACCACTAGGCCAATCTGGATAGGCAGTTTGTTGTAGCACTCAATTTCCATATTTATATGTTTTTTGCCGTACAAGCTAGTCTTTTTTGCCATATATCAATATCGGTCTTTTTCCTGGTATTATGACGTTCAGCACTGGAATGAGCATGTCGAACCCTACATATTTTATACCCCCCATCCCATTTTGTGGTGATCATGAAAAATAGTTCCATTGTCAGTGGCATCTGTAAAATGAATGTTTTAGCTTTATTTTAAGAGTTATAAAAATATGTATTATACATATCAAACTAAGGACAAAACTTTATTCTACAGGGTTTCCTGTAGAATCAAACATCGACTCAGTGGAAAAAAAAACTAGCAGATTATACAGAATGAATGTACAAAAAAAAAACTGAATTGCTTGTGTTAAAAATATGGCACGAAAGTAGCATTTACATTGGTGTAACAAGACCTTTTTCCTTTTTGGATAATACAAGTTAGATGTTCTGCAGTATGTTCCATAAGAATGTTTTCACATTCACTGTTAGCATATAGCCTAACCAGGGCAACCAAAATTTGAAAACTAATAGTAATCGCAAATATAAACTCGGTCATCTAACTTTGTTAGTTGTCAGCATTAATAATTGTAGGGTAGATACCTAGCCTATAATGAGTTTCAGGAGTGAGCTAGGATTCCTAGGAAGTTCGGGACAGAAACTATTTTGCAGCCCTTTTTAAAGTTTGTAACTTACTCAAACTAATACACGGTCCGATCATTATAAAGGTATTTAACTACCATACCTACTACTTCTATAAATAATTAACAGATTAGTCACTTAACTGGTAATAGACAAAGCCTTGTTTACATACAACATTCTTTTATTATGATGTAGTGACTCCAGAGACTGCTCCCAAAACAATTAAACAAATCATGCCTATTGTTATATTGAATTGCAGTTTTGCCATAATTTCCAAATATTGGTAGGTTCCACTTTCACAAAATATATTATCAAAAACCTATAACGCTATACCTCCTTGACATGAACT
>KZ870753.1:2736-15754 GCA_003456935.1 Machilis hrabei | reverse complement strand
CAATGTCCAGTATAACAATGTCCCCTATACCTAACACTTTCTCACTGTACAATGCAAACTAAACACGTGTTTTTTATGAAAGCAACATAATTTACCAGATACATCGTTCATTTCGTAAATTGAAGTACAGTCCAATAAATCCATGTTGATTGCAGGCCTCCCCATAAGTTGCGAGACGAGTTGGCATTTTTTATGTCCCTTGGCGTACACGTGGCTGGCATCCTGGGAGAGATGACGAACACAGCTTCGTAGACAATCGTAAGGTACAAATCCGTCGTAACAGTTGATTTTGTGAAGGTTGTTGAAAATCCAAGTGTTGTGACGTTGGATTTTATCAGGTAATTGTAGAAACGAGTAAGGCGGCTTGAAGATATAACGTTGAAACTGCTTTCCTGTAAACGCTGCTAGTTCTTTCACGACGAGCTTCTTATCGACCCCGACGTAGCATTTGACGTTGACCAAAACGTACATGTTTTATAATTGTTGGGTTCTGCAGCACTGCGCCAGCGATAAGTTGCGTAATGTAAAACACAGCTTGTATTTGGAGGTAAATATTTTCAAGACGAAGTCGTCGTTGGCTTCGACGTCCGAACTAAACTGTCGAATGTACTCCAGCATATTTTTTCCTCTGCAGACATGGTATAAAAACGTGATGCAATAATTCCCACATACAGTAGAAAACGGGCTTTGCAGACTGACGTCGTTGTAGATCCAGCGTCGTCTTAAATGTCGAATAAAATATGAAATGTGACCGTTGTCCGGCTTTCTCCCGTAGCTATTGAAATAATGCAGGTGACCAAGTTTTGGGCAACATATAGCGATCCAATGGCTGACAGGTTGATCGTGCAAAAGGCGTTGCTAAATTTTCAGGAAGTTTATCTGCTGGAAATACACCGGCGAAAACTGGAGAAATGTAGTTGTTGCTGCAAACGCCCGTGCTGATATCGATACTGTTCACATTTAAATGCCTTGCTCCATCACTACGTTCCGTGGTTTATTGATTTGAAGTAGACTGTTGAATTCTGCGTAAAAATACAGTTGATTGTCTCGTTTAAAGGTTGAGCAAAGTTGATTTCAAGACGTAAACTGCCTTGTCGTGTTAAATTCCAGTGAAAACCAGCATTGGCGCTTAGATCGGGGCTAAGATCAAAAGCGTGCAGACAAAAGCCGTTTTTGTATTCGCCTCTCGAAATGCCGTTTCCGTTATCAGAATAATTAATACCAGTTCCAGTGAAGAGGGTGTAGTAATTTTACACTTAATATTTCCCGTCGTAAAATTTGGTTCCAGTGGCCGTGAAGGTACTTGCTCTCCATCCAGATATAGGCTCAAAAACTGAAGTTTGTAATGTTGAAAGTTAATTGGATTTTTAGTGATGTCGCCGTTATAAACTTTATTCAACACGAATCCCACGATGACTCTTTTCGGCATCTGTCCCATAAAAATGTAGTCGAGTGTTTTGCTTTGAATGTTTGCTAGTATGGTGATGACTTTTGTTTCCACTCGAGTAAAGAGAATGGCTTCGTGTTGCAGTAGAAATTACGAATTTATTCTGAGTTTGTGGACGATGAGATTGGCATCAAAAATGCTTAACTTGTAGTTGCTGGCGTCTCCGATGAGGCTAAAACTATCACGGCTTCTAATGAGTTTGACACGCAGTTCGACTTCGTTCAAAAGATGACGCTTGACGTGGAAAATGTCGCAGGCCAAAGCTCCCAAAAGATCAATTTCTTGCGAATTTTCAGCGTATTGTTTTACGCTGCAGATAGCCTTCGTTCGTTGAAATGTCGTCATGTTTGCCTGATGTATCCTTGTACCATAATGCAGAGGTGAGATGACTTGATTTGGCTGTGGGTCCGTAATTCAGCAAATTTTCAATATATGATCTGTACGGGTACGTATTCGAAGTTGAAGAAATGAGTTTCTGTTTGAGAAAAATGTCCACTTGATGAAATAAGCTGTGTAACCAATTGTTCATGGGGCCCACGTTATTTTTCTCGGTCAACGCCGACCCGTCGTTTTTGACCATTTTTGCTTTGACGTGAAGTAACGTGTTTGCCAAATCGACGAAATCACTGCCGTGTCCTGGAACTGCAAACTCAATAGGCGCGTCGTTAGTAAGCTATGCAAGTGGTTTGTAATAAACCCATTGTCCGTTTTGATAAGCAGTCTATGTGTGTGGCAAAGAAAATAAATCCAATTCTGATTTACTGGCTTCGGTTGAGTGGATGTGAACAAAATGCATGTTTAAGCGAATATGTCGACCAATTTACTTTTGCTAATTTCTCTTCTTTTTTTCTGATAACACGATGTTTCTTCACACGTTTGATAGCAGAGTGTCGTTTATTTTTTGTAGAGCTGAACCGTTTGCAATGTTGTGAAGACAAAGACTGGCGTTTTCTCTTGATACCACGACGTATATAACACTGGCCGTGTTGTAGACTGTTTATTTTTGAAGTTGCTTTCGCTGCGAGATTTTGTCCAGCTTTCCGAAATTAGATTTGGTTGTTACAGACAAAGGCTTCCCCTGTAGAACGTCTTGCAGAATATGATCACCTGTAGATAACGCCTGCCTACCTACAGCACCCGCACCGGATTTAACCCAGGGTAAAACGGTTCTTATAAGTCCACCAAATAAACTCCCTAATCCGTGACCTTTTTTATACGGAGCATCATAAAAACTCGAGAAAATCCACCTCCATGCATGTAATAATTATTCATTGCGAGAGCTTTCTAAAATGTAGTTTCACAGTGAAAGACCCGAACTGAAATGGATCCTTTAGGCCTGTACTCGTTCTTATATCTATATTAATAGTTTCAAAGGAACAAATTAAAACGGGAACGTAATGAGGAGTGTCGAATATTATAACAACCATTTTTTCGTACTGTGAATCTTTAACTCCGACTATACGTAACAAAGGTGCTACAGTGTTACCGACCATTGATGTTGAACGATATCCGCATAGACGAACAATTGATGGGGGACATTTCTCCACAGCGCAGCTGGTGACGAAGACATGCTCGAAACATAGGTGTTTGGAAGAAAACCCAAAATGTTGGCCAAACCTTGTTTGAAAACGACATCTACAGTATTGTCAGTTTTTAATTCTACGTGATTTGTGATTGAGTTTAGTTTGAATGAAGCGTGTCCTTTTAAGATAGGGAAACGATTAATGACATCTAACAAGTGTTTGGCATATTTGTAATGCCCTTGTGGGACAAAAGCCTTGAGGAAAGATCGAGAAGATTTGATGTGTCTCGAAGACGAAACGCATTATCGAGATGTGTTATGTTATAAAACGAAGCTGGATATTGAGTTTCTACCAATGCAACCTCTACTCGCCTTCGAGTTCGAGCGTATGATGTAATTTGGTAGTAAAGTCTGCTAAATAATTATCTGGAAACATATCCAAGCTAGAATTGCTTGGTAAAGTCAAATACAACTGATCCAAGTCTTTTGAAGAACAGTGTAAGACTAACGTTTTTGAAAATAAACGATTCTCATTTATAGTTATAATTTTTTAACGTTGTGCGACAGGCACCCAGCTGTTGAAAGAATCAGGATAATCCACCCACTTTACAAGAACGTGCTTTTTACCTCGCAAGAATTTAGATTGCAAAACTTTTTCGACTTTATAATAGCGACCCGGTGTCAATATTGCTTTTTGTAATTCTGGTTCGTAAAATGTACATAAAACGGGTTGACCGTTCAAATCTGAAAGGCGATAGACTATAGGTTTACGTAAGAATCGTTTAGTGATGGAAAGAATTTCTTCTGACCAATTCGGTACGTAACCCTTAGTGAAAATCGTGCGTGTTTTACTGATACGCACGCAATCGCCAACAAGAAATTATACATTTTGGTTTCGGAACTGCGCGTTTGCTGCCGTATATGTTTTACCAAACTTCTTTGATGTTTCTCTGATTAACCTGACAAGGTGCCATTTTGATAGTAGAATGCAAACGATTGTTGTACGCTTTTAAAAGTCGTGGCAAAACATTAATGTACCTACGTGTGTTTTATACGTAAAGTATTTCCACATTCACGTATTTAAAGTCTTGTTAAAATTTTTAGCAAGAGTTGCTTTAATATCGTCATTTTCTGTTGTAAAGAAACGCACGTTATTATTACGTAAAAATGTTTGAAAAATGCTGTTTTTAAATTCACTTCCTTTATCAGTTTGGAGTTTATACGGCTTGCGATCAGCAAATATTTGTTCGAAAGCTCGTCATAGTTCTACTCCAGTTTTTGTTTTTAACGGTATACCCCCGGCATATCTGTTAAAATGTATCGAAAACCATCATTGTGCTTAGAAAGACTTTGTATGTCGACTAAATCAGCTTGGTGTTGTTCGTCTAGAGCTGTGATATATATTTTGTTGCGTTTAAATTTTTACAGAAGACACTTATGTAATGTGTATGAATCCTGCGATGATAGCCAATTTTGTACTATGGAAAGAGGTAATTTTTACGTACAGCTTTCCACAAGGCTTTAGCTGATCCGAAACCGGCTGGGTGCTCTGCTTTATTGTAATTTTTTCTAACGTTTTGAATGTTTTTTTTACGAACGTAAGGGTCCCATTTTCTTTTACTTGCAAGAGGAGTTGAAGTAACTGAAACTGGTTTGTGTACTGGAAACTCAGAACTTGTTATATTTTTGGAACTACGAGGATTGTTAATGTGATTAACAAGTGAGAAAAACTCGGACAAACCTATCGGTTTAAAATTCTTCAAAGGTATTACATCTTATGTGACTGCCAGGAATTGTTTGTTCATCTATCGATACTTCACCTAAAGGCGACCACTCAGTTCGACTTTTTGACTGCTTTATTTTTATAGGAAGGTGAAATGTCTAGAATAAATTTGTTTCTTCTTTCACTGGTTGACTGACTAACATCTACTTTAAAAGGCTCTTTGCTCTGGTTTACAAAATATTTAAATCTATATAAAGTTTGCTGATACTTGTGCCATTTTTCGTAAGGATTTAACGTGTGATTTTTTAATAATTTGTTCATTTCAATATCTAATTCGCTAGCAAAGCTTACCGAAGAATTACTTAAAGTTTCAGACAAATAAGTAGAAAGACTTTGAGTTCGCATGGCCCTGTCATGTGGCACGAGATTCGTTTTCTTGGTATGCAACAATACTCTTTGAAAAATAACCCAACTAAATGTGCAATGACTGGCCCCAAAAGCAACGTAATAAATGACCCACCCTTTTGTACGAGTAATTGTCTCTTACTTTTCCAATTAATTTTTTTGTTGGCTAGACTTCTAAGCTATTTTTTAAATTATTTTGTTATTTCGCTTAACCTGGGTTAACGGTACGTTGCCGCTTAAGGTATTTTGGTCACAGTCTGCCAAACAGTTGAACAATTTTCTGAATGCGGTTCTTAACAAGGCAGTCCTCTGTTTTTGCGAAATAAAAATAACACTCAAGTTGCGATGATGGCTACCTTTAGTAAAGAGGAGAGATACATATTGTTTACTTTCGCTCATTAAATTGTAAAGAATGACAAGAGTTGAGCTGAGTCCATCATAGAGAGAAAGGGAAGGAACGCCTTCGTGAAATTTAACGCCTTGATATTGAAAAGGCAAATATCTAGGTTGCTACTCGCTATAACACCACAGAATATAATCGAAAGATGTGTCAAATATGCTAGTTGAATGTTTAAGAAGTCATGTTGTGAACACGGTTTTACCGTATCCACTGGGCCCAACCAGAACTGCAGGGAAAGGATGCTTGACTGAGAGATCCATTTTGTATTCAGCTAGAAGTGAACAAATATACTGTGCCATAAATTACCGTGAATACTATTTTATAGCTAAACTTTGAAAAAACACAACAAAATAAAATATGAAAACAAAAATAACTTATGAAAACATAACAGCAACAACAACAAAATAAATAAATAATAATTGTTTTACAGCGACACAATAATTTTTGAAAAAAAATAATATCCCCTTAATTTAAATGCAAACTCTTAAATCAATTTTAAAAAACAATATCCCCTTAATAAAAATGGCAACTCCTAAATAAATGTTCTGAAAAGATACCAACAATTACAAAAAGTCCCACCCTAAATGAAATTTATAAAAGGACCCACCCAAAAATTTTGAAAAAAAAACAACAAGAAAAAGCAGAACTTGTGCTACTCATTCACGTAGCCGAAAGGGAGTGTATCGTGCAAGCCCACACGCCGACGTTTCGAGTACACCAACCTGTATTTCTTCATTTGCTGTTGGCTATAAATGAAGTGGTCCTTTGTCGTTTTGATCTTTTGCTGTATGAAGGTTTCGATTTCTGTTGGCCCGACCCCATTAACGATATCTTTCACCGCATGGAAAGTAATGATATTACTGTTAAAATTATTTGATGTAATACCCTTAACTTTGCAACACACCTTGACATCACCATTGGGGAACATTGCTTTATAGTTGTCGTTTTTCAGACCTGCAGATGCAAACTCGGTAATGTGTACGCCATTGCCGATTTCGTCAGTAAGTTCACCCAGAAAATCTCATAATGGCGGATGCCATTCGCCGGATCTCTGAGTAAATACAATACTGTCCGTATCGAAATAGATGACACAATCACCAAGCGGCTGAAGAAATTTCCTTATATGTAGGCAGGCGAGCGAAGTGGTGTAGGCTGCTAACAGGACATTAGCTGTAGTCTGCATCATCGGGACTTTGGTTCGATACTTCCATTTAACTACCATGATGTGATCCCAAATGGGTAAAACAGAACAAAATCTCTTTCTCAGGATGTGTGAGGAGCAAGAAGTTTGTATTCGCATTGGAAACAACCTCCGTCTGCATGAAATTCGATCGCATTCCCTGACAACCCCAGAAAGATTTCAATATGAGATTCGCCAGCACACGTTACCAGGATTTTAGGCAATGCAATCCGGATTTAATGTTACACCTTCTCGCTCTTCATATTCCCTTATATACCTTTGTTTGTCTTCATCGGACTTACACCATTCAGGAAAACCACTGGATTCTTGTTTAATAAAAAGAAAGGTATTTACACACTTAGCAAATAGTCCCATCTCCCCATTGGCCCTATTATACTGTACAGTGTTGTAATGCCAAAGTTCATGCATACGAGTTACTGTATAGCCACAATTAACTGCCTCTTTAATTTCGGCCGTCATCCACACACCCTTGAGAACACGCTGATCTTGGCTATGTGCTCAAGAACCCTGATGTTGTTCCTCAGCGCAAGTTCTACACAATGCAAACATTAATTTGCTCTGGATTTTTTATGGTAACATTGGCAGATATATGCTCTGTGGAAGCAATACGTCACACATCAAATGACCCTCGATGTTTTTAAGGGGTGGGAATTGACTCGTATACACTTTAGGGTGTCCCACGGGATATTTTCCATACTTAATAATGTATGGATATAGACTTATTGTATCAATGTATAGCACCTTTTCATCCATTTGGCACTCGTTTTTACACCATTCGTTCAACCACCTAAAAAAATACTTCTCGAGTCTAAGAAATCTTTAGCTTTTGGTGGAGGGTTTCGATGTAGAGTATTGGCGAAGAGAACGTTCGATTGCCTGAGTCGAGCAAACGTTCATTCCCACATCTCTTTTACTATAAACCCACCTTGCCTTAGTTTCCTTGTCTTAGCAGGTGTAGATTGATTTCGACCCTCTACTGTATCGTCAAGCCCCATTAGGCATGACCTACGGTTTCAATAACACTTTCTGCACCAATGGTAAAAGCATCCTGAAAAACATTAAAACAAAAAGAGCATTTTGAGTACACGTTTACAATATTCTTGCACATTCAAAAATAATATTCATTATTACAAAGAGTCACAAAAGAAAACCGAAAAAGTATGCGTACTAAACAAATAAGTTACAAAAGAAAAGAGAAAGTGTATGCGTACTAAACGAAACAATTACACATTATACTCGTATTATATAACAATGTTCTGTAGTAAACGAAACTGTTACATCTTGAACTAGCAATAGAAACAGAAACATTATTCTCTAGTAAACGACACTGTTAAAAATTGAACTAGCAATTGTGTTTTTGTAGTAAATAAAATAGTTGGATTGTTTTTTTAGGCTAGCAAAACCAATTACTTTTGAGGCTAATAAAAATTGCTAACATGGTTTTTGAAGCTAACAAGTTAATAAAATTTTACTAACATAGTTTTTGGTAGCTAATAAAATCAGTTACCACATTTAATTACTTTTGATGCTAACATAGTCTGTAGCAAATGTTACTAAAATATATTATATTAGCATGATGCTAACATAATCAGTAACAGTCTAACAAAAACACTTATTTGTACAAGTTAACAAAATAAAATTTGACTTACCTTGAAATTCAGACCGTCTTGGATGCCTCGTGATACCCGTCGACCTTCATTCCCAATAACACTGCCTGTCGACCATTTCCAGAGTGTTGTATGTCGATATTACGCACCACGGATTCGTCTAATACAGTTTGAGATTGATCATCCCTGAGGTGGAATTAAGTCTATGGTCATCTCTTTCATAAATTGTTTTCTAAAGACCAGATTGCACGGTGAAGCAATTGTAGTTGCTTCGTTGAACGGGCAAACTTGAGTCGTTTCTAGAAAAATATATCTGAATGATAAAGCACCCTGCAATAGAATAGTAACGTCAGGAACGCAATAACACATCAACTCGTCAACGTAATTGAATATCACACCTTCACTGGTCTGCTGTGCATGCCATTCAATGAAATCACGAAGCTTATCGGATATCATTGAATCGACACCGTAGGCAGCTTATGGAGGGAAAGGTCCAATATAGTTAGAAGCTCTGGGGTCGGCCACAATTGCTACCAAATTCGGCATGACATTAAAAAAAGATGAGGAAAGTCAACTTTTTTCATATTGCCAAGTCCGAACGTACTAGAAAATTTGGAGAGCGGCATTCGTAAAAAGGAAAGAGTGTCTAGGAATACCATATTGTCCAAAGTCATCCGAATGATTTATTCCCAGACATAATAAAAAATGGCGTGAAGCCAAAGTCTGACATCAAATGACGCGCAATAAATTGCCCATCATAACCTTTGGTATTATGAGCCAAAGAAATCACCTTGTCAAACGATGTCAGCGTACGCAAATATTGTACGAATCTTTGCCCGGATTATCGCCCAAAAAGATGCGTTTTCTCTCTCCGCATACATGACAAAAGTTATCTGGTGTTCTCACTACAATGCAGTCTTTGCAACACGTCATCGCTACCAATAACGTAGCTTCATGCTGGAGGGTTTACCTTGCACGGATTCAATATCGTAAAACACAAACACGAAAGATTTGTTAGAGATTCTATTGCGTTTGGGAACAGAGGCATCGGTACTTGCGTTTCTTTTATCGCCAGCTACCTTCATGTAACATAAGTTTGTCGAAAAGACCCATAAATTACAGTTCGTATAATACAATTCCCTGCAGTCGAGTTGTGGGTTATTTCTCATACGTTGCGTGAAATCAATAGTTTTCTCACAAGTTCTGCCTTTTGTGATAATCTGGCATGTGGTGAATCTAGAGCTGGCCTGAAACGTCTTGTGCGCTGAAAAGCAGTTTCTGGCCTCTGAAATGACTATGGCAGACGTCACAATAAATGTCCGGTCCTTTGACTGGGCAAACAGCCAATACATGACATTTATAAACGGTTTGGTACACGAATATTCCACACGGTTGTTATAGGCAATAATGCATTCGCTACAAAATAAACACTCCCCAAACATTTGTTGGACAACGGTCATGACGTCGATCCTCGTTAAAAAAATATATCTTCTCTAGGAGTATCGATACTTGACGTCGGGCCAACAAATATAAGATCGCATGCCATATAGGTGTCAAAGACTACGATTCTATATCCGTCCAACACATGTTGAAAAACCTTTATTTCATTTAAACCACATACATCGATATTAGGGACCACGCCAGCCAGCTGGCAAAGAGCAATAACATATTCTTGCTGTACAGGGTAGCCATGTATAATGTTTTCAAACATTCGTTTTAGCGCCAAATCTTCACAGTTTTTTTTAAAACTGTAATCTGGCTCAGGCGGTGACTATTGCACGTGGTGCACACAAGTTATCACGATTTTGAAGCGTGATAAAATAGCGTTTTTGTTGTTTAAATTCGCCAGGCAGCATAGTGCAAATACCACGTTCACCTAAACGTCGATCTAGACCGTTTGGAATCTTGACCATTAATGCCGTTACGGTCACATGGCCTCCCAGCAGAACGTCACGTGCCGACTGCGTGACCTCCTCCTCAAATTGGTCCAACACAAACATTTCGGACCATTGGTCGGCTCTTCGAAATGGTAGCTCGATGATATGCTAAGGAACGTCACGATTCGTTATTGACATACCGATTGCGTCGTGGGGGTTTATTTCAGCGGTGATTCTGGCCACGACGTCACCAATATCCGAAATAATAACATCGACGTCGTTCACCGCTGAAGAACTCGGGACATCCAACATGATTTCTCAACCTGTTGTTTTAAAAGGGTCGAAGTATCGAGAGATGTCGGACACGAATCGATGTCCCCTGGCCTAAAATAGAGAAAAGAAGAGAAAAGAAAAAATTAAATATCAGTACATTTTTTCAAACTTTTAATTTATATGCATACTCATAAACAATACGTACAAATCGGATATTCATTGATACTTCTGCGATCGTGACTGACCTGACGTTCTTGTCCTGCGAGACGAAAATGTGACGGCTTTCTGAAAATAAAAATATACACTTGTTAATATTTCATATTTCAACATATTTTTTGGAATTTTATTCATACTATGTCACACTTACTTTTGGCGATTTCCATGTCCGTTTAGGCACTTTTGCTGCTTCAGTTGCAGGTGCAGGCGAGTCAGTAGCCTGTCGCTTACGTTTCTGGTTGTAACAAATAATAAAAAAAAATGTCACGTAAATAAACGACAATTTTTAAAAGTCACAAAAGCTGAATTACATTCTTTTGAACTCAATCCAGATGACCCCGAAATAGCCATCGGTTCGCTGTTGTTGTGGTCTGCTTTCCGTGGCTGGGTCTAAAATACAGAACAAAACATGAATTAATAAATACATTACTAAACTTCATTTCTTAAAAGTCACAAAAGTCAAATTACGTACTTTTGAACTCAACCCAGACGGGCCAACTATAGCGAGCGGCTAATTGTCCCGCTCTGCTCCTTTCTTTGGTTGGGTCTAAAAATATAGAAACACGAATAAATATTCACCTTATTAAATGTACACTTTTTAATAATTCACATGTCCAGTTACGAACTTTTGAAGGTGATCCAGAAGCGAGAGGCACAAAAGTTGGCTCACTCGATCTGGCCCTCTTTCGTTTTAGACTCTGAAATACAGAAAACAAAACCAAGTTAATAAACACATAACTCTATTATAATTTTTAATGTTACAAAACATCAAATTACGTACTTTTGAATCCTTACTATATGGTCCTGCTACAGCCTTTGAAGCGTTGGGGTTTTCTTTTCCAGTTTGACTCTGAAAACACAGACAATAACACTCATTAACATATGACTTTTTTCCATCTTACATTTCTAAAAGTTACAAATTTCTGATAACATACTTTTGAAGCCTGACCTGGATCTGAAAAAACGAATAATAAAACTACTACTTAAAATACACTCCTAGCCAATTTAAATTTTATATAAAGTCAAATGAAAAATAGCTTACTGGTGATGATATCATTGCCACACCAAATGATTGGGCGTCACAAGTTGGTGAATCCTAAAAGAATATAACACAGTATTAACATCAAATTACATTTTTTATTCTTTTACAAGTTTTTTTGGAATTCGTATTTACGTCGAACGCATCCATAGGCAATTCGTCGAGGACTTTAAGAAAAGCCTCGACGTCGAATCTGGTATCTTCCTACAAACAAACATAAAAATGAATCTATAAGCACAGAACTCTACAACAGTTACTTTTAATTACTTCTACTTTTTGAAAATACTATACCTCAAGTTCAACGGAAGGTAAATTCGACGCAACGTCACTTTCGTTCCATCCCTCAATCGGTTGAAACATATAAAGCATAATATTTACGTATAAGTCTAAAATAAACTCGAATCCGAACTTATTTGTTATAAATTATTAATATTTACATCGGCATCGAAATCCAAGCAGTCCGAAAGGTCGAGTTCTAGACGCATGAATTCGGCTTCGGGGTCTATAATAAATAAAAAAATAATACTTTAAAATCGGTACCATGAATTTATTATAGAATATACTCCTTTTTTCAACATTAATTACCTTTTTGATGGCGGCAAGTATCTTGATCGTGTGGGGGAGGGCATAATACGAATCCTTAAAAAAGAAAAAAAAGAAAATATTTTTTTATTTTCTTGGAAAATACACGTCTTTTTTTAAAAGCAAAGTACACTTGCACTCATTTACCACTAAATAAATACACGGTTTTTCAAAAGCAAAGTACATTGCTTCTCGTAAATTCACACGACATTTAAAAAACAAAATTAATTTGAACGCTCTTTTACCACTTAATACCTAAATAGTCAATTAAAACTGGGTCGAAATACGCGAACACATTTCGGTGTGTAATTAAGAATGCACCATTTCGATGCTAAAATAAACACCCCATTTCACTTTCGTGTATGACTTACGTAATTACTCTCTCCGTTAAAAACGTGCTTTAATTAGAAACGATAAACGGGACAAAGCGGTCCGTTCATTCATTGTTTTTCGTTGATAACACTGGGGAACAGCAATTTTGTTGTCTTAGATCTGTGACTTGTTTTTTACTAACTTTTGGCCTCAGAATCCAAGAATAACCGCAGTTTTTGTCTATCACGTCAACTTTTTAAGCTACAGGATACCCTCTCTTTGTCTCAAAAGTCATACAAAATGTGCATATAAAGGAAAATAAATGGAAAACTTACCAAATATACTGTTCACAAAGAATAGTTTTATTCATACAGAGGCTATATATAGTTACTGCAAGTTAAATTGTGTTCATAC
>KZ870750.1:51800-64787 GCA_003456935.1 Machilis hrabei | reverse complement strand
TCTTTAAGTTTATTAAATATCTACCATGTCTTGTTTAATACCAATAGTGTTATTTTATATACATGGCGACACTAAACATATTTTGGCGAAATAAATTTGTATTTGGCGAATGGAGTGGCGAAAGAAAAGGAAAAGCCAGAGCAACCACTGAATACCACGCTATCAGACTTTATACTTTCCAGCACTTTGCATAAAATGAGAAAATATCGTCAAGCTGATATCTACATCTACATCATACCCTGCAATCAACCCATAAGGTACTTGGAAGGGGGTGCACGAGGCACCAGAATTTATTATTCACGTCCCAAACGGTTCCAATCTTGAATCGACCTTGGAAAGAATTACCAAAAATACGCAATAGATTTACAGTATAAACTGACACCAACAGTGACAATGAAATGAACGGTCATGTGCGAGACACAACTTTTCCGTTCGTGTCATCAGTCCATTAAAAAGGAAATGCAGTTCACATATTCACAAGCGTGATAATAAAGAGCCATTAGCACCCAAAACAAACCTGTATATACACACCCATGCCAGTCCTTCAGATCAATTTATTTTCCATTACTTCAAAATAAGGGTCATTTGCGCATTCATTATCAGTGAATGTTTATTGCCTTTCTCAACTCGAGAGATGACTCAAAGGTCATGGTGACAATGAAATTTGCGCTAAAATTCTACTGAAAAAATAACATATGCTCATGAAAACAAATTAGCACGTGGAAAACGCGCAATATTACTCGTTCTCAAATGTCAAATCTACTTTAAAGAGGTCTGAGCGATTTGATGATGATGATGATATATGGTTTTACGGCGCACAGCACTCACTCATGGGCTATTAGCGTCGGAGATCGATTTGAAAGATGCGAGCGACCATCTATTTATATACAGTAATTTCACAATCGCTGAACACATTTCGCACATACAATGTGGGCCTTACCGTATCAATGTCGAACATATCGTCGTTTCAATATATCTCTGTTGTGTAGCCTAATAGTCTAATGACGACGCAATTGCTCTGCACCCTAAAATTTCGATTTTCGGGATTTCAGTGCTAGCATCTGTAAGGATTTCCTTACCTCAATAAATCTCGACCATGTCAAACCTCACGGTGGAAATATCTGTTACTTCCTGTACAGCTCGACTGACCGCAAGTACGGTTCCAGTTGCAAAACAGCAGCTTTTGGCAGAATGGGAGCAAGACTGTTCCGAGAACTAAATTGGGTTTCATTAGCTGAAAATCGCCATGAGAATAGGATGAAATGGTTCAAACTAATCACTGAGGGTCAATTGTCATTAAACTGCGAACACGTACTGCAAAAAGCTACGTATATAGGTAGAAACGATCATGCAAATAAGATTAGGGAAGTTAGGTGTAGAACGGGCGGGTATGTGTGGTCTTTTTATCCTTGGACAATTCGGGAATGGAATCGTTTATGAAAAAAAAAATTGAAACATAAGCCACACAAGTTGGGCAGATGTCAAGTCATAATAATTAATGATTAAGTATTGTAAAGATACAAAAGTATAAGAGATCCTAGTGCACTAAAGGAAGACAGTGCAATGCTAAATAGGGCCTAAAAGCGATTCAATTGGTGGCCCACGAGATAGGAACGTATGAGAAGAAACCAGGGGTAAGCCCGAACGTTTATTTACCAAGTCAGATTATTTTAGTGTTCAGGGTCTAACAGTAACTATTTTATTGTAGACCTGGTTCTTTAATGGGAGCTGAAAGAGCCAATGAAGTAGTAGTACTTGAAGAGAGTAGCAGTCTATTTTCATTTCGGCTTTAGGAGCCAGGGAAATTAATACTTTGGAGGAGTAGCAGTATGCAAACGTCCCATTGCCAAAACTTCCACGGTCTATGACATTTTAACAACAACCGTTACACGCATGGTTCTACGGCTGAAAGAACTACTAGTAACGGAGTCAAGTAATGTAAATAATCAAGTAGACACATAGAGTAAGAAGTGCTAAAGGAAACAGGATATTGTGACAAATAGAGGTAAGACCTGTCCATATATCATAGAATGGATTACCATTGGGAATTCACATTATCACCGAAGTGTACAAATAATCGGCAGGAGGACAGTGCAGTGATAAGACACTTAATATTGAAGAATTAATTGTTGATGTTTGTAATTATTAGGATGACCTCATGTACACTTACCGCTAACTTAGGTAGCATGCCATGCGGGCCCGTTAGTTGAGCAACTTTTATTAAGATATAGTTAAGTTTATACTCTACATCAAACGAATAGTGTTGTAATTCAAATCCTCATTTCATTTGCATTTAGTCTATTTCAAGTTATTTGGTAATAAAATTTAGCTCACGAACGTTACTCGACAACCCTCACAACCATATGGTAGAAAAACATTAACCGGGATATGAAAACACGTGTTCTTAGGGTATTTCTATACTCTTGCCGGGAACTGAGAGTGGGGGATATTAAGACAAACCTACCGACTGTGTGCAGGACTCAGTCAAAGCCATTCTCGTTAATTGGACGCACCTAGTTTCGAAGCTTTTCGCTGTATAGTAACGCAAACAGTGATACTAGATAACTGGGTGCATAACACAAAAGCGGGAAACGCCACACATCTCGCCTCTTAAAACATATTCTGTGATAACCAAATCACCTATTTTTATTTCTACCAAGAAAGGTTGAGGTTCCCGCACTTTTAAGAGACATTCGTTGGTAACCATCCCGTTTCGTGGGACTCGGGTCGCTTTCGCTCCCAGCGGCCAGAGAGCGTTGATGTGGCAACGCTGCATCGTAAGCGCGCCACTCTTTGCGTCACGTGAACTCAGCATTTTAATATTAGCTTTGTTCACCTGAGTTGTTTACACTTATGAAGCTCACACAAGTGGTCCTAACCTAACGCGCATTGCGACGTTGCCATATTGTGCACAGTTTGGCATGTTCTGCAATTAAGTTGCAATAATTTATTTTTGATGATCAAGACGAAACATAACGTGCATTGCCGCCAAATGTGACCATTCAATATTTCCGTGTCTGCTCTCAAAAACACTTGGTACGGCCCCAAAAACTAGTCAAGACCGAGTCTTTTTATTTCATATTATGTATGTAATGGCTACATTTTAGACATGTTTCTCAATTTGAATAAAATAAGAACTTTGCGTTAAATCTTTTTAAATTTCTGATCAGTACAGAAGTATAAAACAAGCAAAACGTACACGCTTCAGTGATCCAGGAATCACTCAAAGTTCTTTAATTCAACGGATGGATGGAATATTATGAAAATAGTACACAGACTACGTGTAACACACTGGAAAGCTATAGGTATAAAGGTCGGACGGATTAATGTCGGTCCCATCATCCAAACACTGCATCAAAGACTAACCAATACGAATCAAGTAACCATAGGTTTATCGAGCAAGACTAGACATACAAACAAAAAACACATAATATCGTTGCCAGTTGAATGACAGAACGCCATGTCCCTGTTGAAAATTTATATTCTATAAACAAGTGCTTACTTGTGATAACCTCTACTCGTTACCACAACATATATGTTCGACAGATTTCACTAGGGGTAAGAGAAAAGACACTAGAGGCCTTTCAACCAATTGTCACTGCCAACGATGTTAAAGAAAAGAAAATGGCTTGTGCAACCAATTTCTAAAGTATATGATGATTTAAGTAAATTTATTGCTGCAACAATAATTCTCAGAACAATCACAGGTTTTATACAACTTCCTCTGCCTTCAAATATTTTTGTTCATCATCTGGAGGATCGAAAATCCAAAGAGACGAAAATCTATACACCGTGACTTAATACAAAATATTGGTAACAGGAAAAATTATACAAGAGTGAATAGATCATAAAATAAACAGTCCAACACGTTGGACGCAAAATTTGATCCTGTAAAACAGGTTTTATAAGAAATAATTTTCCAAAGAATTACTGGTAGGATACGCCAATGCCAAGATAACTCGTATGAACTCCAAGAAATCGTATAATTTTAAAAACAAGTATTACATGATCTTCTCACTCGGATTTCTCAAACAATCTCGCTCGTCGTGTGGCTTACTAATTTGACTGTGACGACAACAGCTTTCTACACTACCATAGTGAGCCTACTATCGTTTCTTCGATATCATGCGATATTTCTACTGAAAAAAATGCCGGTTCTACCACGTTCCTCTTCAAGTTAGAAACAGAACACACCTGAGCAATAATATGTGAACTACACCCAGGATCAGTGTTTACTTGGTCGAATTTGAACGCAGGTGGGCACCTAATAAAATCAAGTATATGTGTCATTAAATCGTGCAATAGGCCTTACATTAGATACACAGTACACAACAGTTTTTCATATTTGACATTTTTAGTGCATCTTGCATCATTACTAGTACCCGAGTACACGATTTTGGATCGTGATGTTCGTATCCCAGAGATGGAGAAAAATGTCAATTAGCTCTCGGCAGCGTTTTCAAGGTGCCTGATGACAAGAGTTGAGATATATCTCGAAACATAGCAAGTAGAGCTAACCAGACAATGAATAAGGTCCAACTACGTAGTATAAAAAAAATAGTAACTGCATTATCACTCTATTTCTCAATTTACATGCACTAGGTTTATACACACGGTGACGTCACCATTAGGCACCTACTTCTAAAGCTACTGCCACATCAACCAACATTATATCCGGTAAGGGGTGCATCGTGCCAGATATCACTCATACAGACCATCCTGGGAAAACTACAAATAATAGGCCCTGTGAGTTATTACGATGTGCGTCCGATCCCCCTCACGATTTCACAAGCTACACGTATTCTGTGTTGTTCTATTCTGCAGCGACACCTCGCACCTCAACTAAAGGGCTATGTACAGCCTTTCTTATCGATCTATACAGCTCTATACACTGTTTTCCAACAGACTCGGAGTAGATCAAGTTCTGTTTTGAGGAAGACGTCAAGGGGATTATAGCAGGTTCAAAGCCCCAACTACAATGTTTCATCACTGTATATGGACTGTTTCTATAACATATTATTTTTAAGTCTATATAACTGTAACAACGCGAAATAAAAACTTTTCAGTTCAACGTAAATTACACCCTTACCTGACTTTAGTTTTAAATAAAAGTTAAGGGAAATATGTTGAAGTGAAATAGTATCTCATTTGGTAGTACTGATCACAAAGGTAAGGAAACTCATATTCACATGTAGTCAAATTTTAACAGCACGATTTTGTTTAAATAAACATCCTTGCACATCAATAACGTCAGGAACGAAACCAGGGAGGGGATTCAAGGAGTCCGAACCCCTCCCGAAATATTTATAAATACATATTTTTAGTAAATTAACTAGACGAGTTTAGCCCTTGAGGTGCCATTGAATGTTTTAGTGAGTAGTGAATAACAATACTTGTTTAAACCATTTAATTACATACACGTAGTTATTATTCTATATTTTCTTATATTACACAAATATCTATAGGGCTTAATATTTACTCTAGCCCCATTTGCTCAAGATTAAATTGTCATCCAACCTCATTTCGTCTAGCCTGTTTTTTAACACTCGACTCTCTAGTCTGACTTGCTGGAGAGAGTTTGAAATTCTGTTGCTCTATACCACCAGAAAAAGCGAAACTTTTAGACAACTTGTCAATGTATTTTGAAAGTAAATGCTCGGAATCTGTTGTAAAGCGCGTGTATTTACTGTATTGTGAAAAATGGAAACGAAACGCTTTAGAAAATCATAACATAATCGAGATCCAAAACAAGCATAATGAAATGCTTTTCCCATTTTTGAATCCTAGCCACCTTGCCTGTTTCAGCGGCTAATGTAAAAGGTCATTATCAACCATGAAGCAAGCAAGACAAACTGGCAACGAACACCTTGCTGCTTTGGCTCTCCTCTCAGTTCACTGGGATGTGCACCTCAACCTGGATGTGATGGGTCAACAAGAAAAACTAAAAATACTTCTTTAACCTCAACCATAAGTCAAATACGTTTTAAATAGTTTTAATTAATGTTCTATTTGCCTTACCTGTTATTGTTTTTGTGTGCGTGTTTGGTACTGGATTTTCTGTTACAATAATTATTTTCTTATNAGCTGGAAAACAGCTGAAATGTCGCCAATCTGTCCAACATTATTGGCATTATATACAGTGTCCAAAAAGTGGCGCCCAAAAATTGTAAGGGTGATTCCTAATGAAGTTTAAAGTCGAAAATGGAAAGTAACGAAATTGCCTCCGGTGCATCGATAACGCGTAAAAACGACGTAATTATAGTAATGTGGCAATGTCGCTTTTTCTGAAACAAACGCAGAAGCTATTAATGCAAATACATTAGCTTCAAAAAAGTTAAGCATAGCGGCCTAGTTTAATGGATGTTGATTGTCATGCGGGTGGGTTGGGTTCGATTCCCCTAGATGAATTTTTTTTACTAAAAAAAATATGCGTTTCCACAATAAAACACGTTTCTTTCATTTAAAAGTGAATACAATAAAAATATCCTAATACGTGGTCCAAATGATAGAGTAGGATATTGTATTATTTTGACCACGTGTTAGGAAATTATGACTTTTTAAGATACATTTATTGCTTTCACTTTTAAATGCAATAAACGTGTTTTGTTCTAGAAACTTGTAAACATTTCGAAGTAAAAAATTCGAACCCAACCCACCCGCATGACAATCAACATCCGTTCCACTAGGCCACTATGCTTCAATGTTTTGAAGAAAATGTATTCGCATTATTAGCTTCTGCGTTTGTTTCAGAAAAAGCGACGTTGCCACATTACGATACGTTACATCGTTTTTAAACGTAAACGATGCATCGGAGGCAATTTCGTTACTTCAGATTTTCAACTTTAAACTTCATTAGGAATCACCCTTACAATTATTGGGCGCCACTTTTGGGATACCCTGTGTATGTTCAGGCTAGCTTTATCAGTTTACTTACTTGTACCCAGCGACTAAAAATTTTGCAGCTTGTAAAACTGACTTCAGAAAATATTTATACAATGTAAATTCTATCGTCGTTAGACTTTTACACTGTATTAAAACACTGTTACGTCATTTTCCTTTGTTCTTTTGCCGACATTATACGCGTATAACTTCGCTACCTGTGCTGTTATCCGCCGTCACTGGTAGTTTTATCCGCGCAAACCGGTGGCGTTACCACGAAACTGTACCCTAAAAAATCTTACTTTTATGAAATTCCACTCGTGTAATCACATAAAATAACTCGCTAAAAATACAACGAACAATTAATTGCACGTAACCAACTTTCGTAAAATAAATTTTATTTCCTCCATTTTTCGCAAGTTTAATACAACTTACCTACGAAAAAGCGTATTATCCATGGCACGTTATTCCAACTAGTCACTGTATAATCCATTGTACGCACTTCAAACAACCGACCGCAACTGAAAGTGGTCAACTTTGTTACAGTTCACCAAATCGATAAATTCAAATAATTCAACTTTCCTCAACACACGTGATGTTCTTTAACTCTGGTATCCTTTCGGCTATGCAACAATTTAATCATGTAACACTTCCTCCAACCTTTCCAGACAACACGAGTGCCAACCTTTGAAATACAGTATGAAAAAGTTACTAGAAAACACATTATTTTTTTCAAAAATAGCAAACACGGGCGTGTTTTAAGGCAAATATTACATCGGTGACAGTGTAATACCTAATAACATCTTGTGGTGAAGCTGCCAACCTTCTATAATATCGCTCGTCTTCGACTCGCGATATTATAGAAGGTTGGCAGCTGTTATTTGATATAACACTGCCTTCGATGTATTATTTATACATAATCCTTAAGATTAACAACGCAATTTCCGTTTGTTCATTGACAAAGTTTTCTTGCAAACAATACCTGATATTTATCTTAAAGCATATTCAAACGTAACTGCCCAACATAAAATTCAAAATTTCACAACTTTAAGGGATAAACTTCACCGGAGACCTGCCCCCGGTCGGTATTGAGTACCTTCTGGCAGTACATACATCTGGACACCAACTACAATTAAATTCTAGTTGCGTGCCTGAATGGCGTCGTGTGGTATTTTATTTCCTGCCGACACCATATGGGCCATTTCAGGGCGCCGAACATTACTTATTTTGACCAACGGACATCACAAACATCGAAATGAAGGGCATTCACAACACCCAGCCATGTGTGGGTATCGAACCCACGACACCTAGTACGAGATTCTGTTCACTAACCAAACTTATACATCGAAGGTTAGGTAGCTTTACTTCAACCTTGTGTTTTTATTTAGACTAAAGTTGTTGTGTTTTATCATTGTCACTTTTACTATTTGCTTATGTCAAAACACTACTTTGATAAACAGGCGACCAAAATTGTCATGGATATTAACACTGCTCCAAATCGCTCATTTCTGCCTGACTAATTCACGTGTATGTGTTGCCAATATGAGTTAACTGGCATTTATGAAGACGTACTAAAAATGCGATGGCATTCAAACTGTATTACAGCAGTCGCTCAAGCGTCATAATGTCGTTGGCAACCCAATACGAGCGTCACAAAATGTAAAATTGAACAGTATTTCATTACAAACATTAATCACTTCTCAAAACACTGACGGGCCAAAGAAAGCTGATAAACACAGATGGCAGTGTCAACGACACCCACTGAAATGACTATTTTGTTTTGTTTTCAGGATCCACTTACTATATGGAGTCACTTAAAGCCCAATCATTTGTTCACAGCAAATAATGATATGCTACTCTGAAAGTACAGGAAGATAAAACGCGTATTTTCTATTAATAACATAATACTCATCGACGCACATTTGAGCCTCTAAATTTAAAAATAATACTGAAACCCGCTTCTAAAATTCTAAATTCAAGTTCACTGATTATCCAGTAGACTAGCATTTAATGAATGAAAGGTGTTTAGTTTCACTGAGAAAATGTATCTTCCTCACGGGACTCGAACCCAGGATATATGGAACCATCTTCAACCCATGTTCGCGCCATTGTCTCAGCCAAACAAAAGTCTGAACTCGCTGTAGATGGTTCCAGAGTTCCTGAGTTCAAGCCCCGTAAGGGTAAGGAATTTTATCAGTGAAGCTAAGCACATTTCATTCTTATAATGGTCTGAGAACGAAATAGTGATTTAATATACGCCAAAATACCAGCACTTCTTTCCTATTACCTCTTTATACAGGGTGTCCTAAATATATCTACATCTTACCCCGTAATAAACCTCAAAGTTCGTACGGCGCGATTCTATTTTCGAACCGTCCGGGAGAAAAATGACCAAAAATGTATTTTCCTCGTGCGATCTTCCCCCTTAAATTTATTTTCACAAATCTCAAATGACATTTACATCTAGAAATTCTTCGCTATGCATTAATTTCACTGCCGATATGTTTGGTCTAGTGGTTAGCGTACCGAGCTCTATACCAGGGGTTGTGGGTTCGAATCTCGGGTAGAATATTTTACATCTAACACTTATTAAGGAGACTCCACTTTGAACACCCCTCCAGGAAGCGGTAAACGATAATGCATTAAGACCCAAGGACACAGGAAGCGATCTCATGCGCAGTAACGTCGCGCGAAAACGCTCTAGACCGTGTCGCCATCTTTGAACATTGACGCAAAATTTCTTGGATTTCAAGCAACGTAGAGCGGTATAACGAAGGGAAGCAAAGTGAAAGGGCTGCAGCCCTTTCACTTTGCTCTACAGGCAGAATCATAGGCAAACTCTTTATACTCATAGCAAGGAACAGGTCCTCGGGTTTAAACCTAGGACCTCTCTATTGTAAGGGGGAGGGTACTCTACTAATACCCCAACCTGTGGGTCCGACTTATAATCCTGTCCACGATATTGTAGTTACAAACAAGTTTTATTATTTTAAGAGCAAAACAGTTTTTTTTTTTTAATATTTTGTATATTTCGAGATAATTAGGACCTTGTACTGACTGTACTTACACTTCTTTAAGGTTAATTACTTCTCTAAATTAGTAAAATTACAGTTCCAAAATCAAGGGAAATTAGTACAATGTATATCTGACGAAAAGTGATTCCCATTTCATGTTGACAAAATCTGTGTACACACAAAAAACATTGCTGTGATACTACAATTACAAACTAAATCAGTATTACACACTTTCTGTAAATTAGTTTATAATCACAAATCCCACTGTATTAGCGCAAGTACATTAACAAAACTGAATTAAATTCCAACGCAAATTTACAAACACACACATACGTAACCAATATAAAGAAAAAAGTACACACAATGTACTCACTCCGCCAGTCTAATAATCTGAAACCACACGCGACACAACAATGTCTGCTAATATCAAGTAATTGTAATTATACAACGCTAACCGCATACCAATTTCGAACTGATGATTCGATCCGATGTACACGTTTTAACGTAATGAACGTGCATATGCCGTACGCCACAAAAATAATTCAAGAGCGTAGTACGGTAACTCACGATGAGTGACTTTAGGGAAATCCAATCCAGTCTAACGTTCTTCAGATGGTACTCTACAGAGGGATTCCCGTTTCGTATTCTGAAAGAAGGTCCAAATTTTGAAATCATTGTTAATGCAACAGCCACAAGTTTTGAAACAAGAGCCAGCGCTGTAAAAATATGAGTATGACTTTGGATGGATCTAATAACTGGAGACGTGGGTTTAAAAAACCACACTGATTTTCTCTTAATCAAACGATAGTGTACCGCACATGAATTTTCTCTATCAAAACGCGCTACGTAAATGGCTTAATTTAATTCAAACAAGAGAGAAGGTAGCCTGGAAACCACAAAAAAAGCTTCGATCAAAATTATAGAAATATTAAAATAGTTTATAAATCATTCCCACGCCAAAAACAAGTGTTAAATAATAATGAGCATCATATAGCTACTATAAAAAAAAGTAAAACTTGTTGAACGATCTTGTTCACCAACTCTTACCACCTGGTCTTTAGTTAAGTGCTTTGTAATTTTCTATAATAAAGTTCACGCTCAATGAAGGCGTTTATTTTTTTCAATATCAACACTGTTCAAACATCTTTTCCAATAATACTGACATAATACACGTTTCGCCAATCAGAGCCAGCTACAAACTCGCTTTTTATCTCGTGTCATAGAAGAGTGACGTTCCACCTGCTCATTTTCTTCTTTATACGAACTGCCGTGCGTTTGGTTGTATACACGTTACTGTAAAACTGTATTCTCCCTGTGTGAGAATACGAGTACTATTACATTACCTCATTTTCATATAACGAGATATTAGTAAATGCATTAATTATGTCCATGTTTAAATATCTTCCAACTGTAAGGAATGAGAACGATTAATAATTTCGGTCCCAACAGCTCCTGCTTTATCTATGAAATACAGAGGTCAAATGTATTTTCATTTCAGAATGTTTATGTTGTCTGGTTGCGGTGAAACACTGTTTTCTAAGATATAGCTTTGTCTATACTTAGAATATGACGGTCATATGTTTCGACCGCTAAAAAAGTTTGCTAGTTGCGACTCAGTCAACCAAGTTGACGAGAACGTTTTTTTCCTAGCTGTAAACGTTAAACACAGCTTAAACCATTAACATACAGTACTAAAAGCATTATGGGCCGAAAAAATAGTGACGAATTAGGACGCTGAGCTACACCACTGAATCCAACAATTCTAAAAGGAAAGAAAATGTTAATAGGCAAGTTTCTGAAACAAGGCAGAACAGTGTTCATTCTCTCTCTCTCTCTATCCTCCTACTACTCACGCTCCTTTTCGTTTCCTTTTTGCACAAGACGGATTTGTTCTGCTGAATCGATTCTTATTGGTTTACGGTCGGGCGCGCCCTTCCTCAATACCACTTCCCTTCTCAAAGACAGTCAAAGAATTTCAATATTTCCCCCATTGAAATATAAAGAAAGGCAATAAGAAATGCATTAGAAAATATGTTAGAACGTATTCGTACATATATATACAGCTCGGTAACGCCTTGAGCAGATGTGGCTGGCCGATTCTGTATGTCACGAACACAAACCACGTCCTCGAACAGAAAAGTTTACGTAAGAGCCCGTCTTGTTTTTTGCAGAAAATCGAATTATTCACTTCCCTTGAACACCATCGATAATTACGATAATTTAACAGGAATTGTTTAGTAAACCCTGAGGTACATTCATGATGACGATTATGGTGTTAGTGTTGTTTTACGCCGCACATACTTATTTGATTAATGGAGGCTAAAGACCGACATAACGGACATTCAAAATATCCAGTCGTTTGCGGGAATCACACCGGTGACATCTGGTACGAGAACTATTTGACTAATGAAGTAATTTGAAGAAAGAACATACATTCTTGCACTAGCGCCTTCAGAGTTAAGGGTAGACTGCGTACAGTGTTGCCGCTTAGTGCAATCAAGGAAACGCAAAATGTCCAATCCGGTAGCCTGCTACTGAAATTTGACACGTGTATCAGCCATTGATCACGTGAAATAGTACCAGGGTTTATTACATATATACACCTTATTTACTTACATAATGCACTGATACAAAACAATAAATACATAAAAACGCACAAATACCACTTGTCTTACACTTAGACTGGTTATGTATTTGTAGAGAAAGGCGATTTTTTGTCAAAGTTGTTTACTCTCTTCCAAGTGTTACAAATGTGTAAAAAAATGTCTTTATGGAAGTATTGCATTTAACATTCAGTATTTGGAAGTTCTGTGACTCAAATATGAATGTGAAAAATGCATTTAAATTTATGGATACAAATTCTATTAAAAAACAGACCGCCACATTTATAAATATGTCTATTGGATATTTCCAACTTGACCAACAATACACGGAAAAAAGTAGCTAGTTGCACCAACCAGCTTTCAGGGTTGATTTTGGTTTTACCCAGTAGCTGGTTGAGACAACCATGTCGGTGGGGTAGTGGAACTTGTTTGTCACAAGCAGCTAGGATAGTTGGTTCAACCAAGCTATATGTTGGAGGGACCAACAAGTT
>KZ870748.1:5584-19946 GCA_003456935.1 Machilis hrabei | reverse complement strand
AAATCGTCCCGTGATTGGCTTGATAAATGTTTTAATTGTGGCCAAACTATTGGCCTGAGAGTAATAAGAAAAAAAATCGTATACATTATTGGGTCCAAGGAATTCGTCCTTCAATTTATTGCACTCAGTTCATTTACACCCTGTATAGGTCTATATCATTACAAAATGGTCTATCTAAGGTGCTGGGAAAATGCATTAAAGAATGATTAACAAAATATTTAGATAAATGTAAAATTCTGGCCAAAAATCAATATGGTTTTAGAAAACACATAAGTACCAACAACGCCATATACAACTTATCTCATTTAATTTGTGATNTTCTCGATAAAGGAAAGAAACCTATTGCTATCTTCTTAGATTTTCAAAAAGCATTCAATACAGTCATTCATCCGCTTTTATTATTAAAAATGGATCTTGTTGGAATTAGAGGAGTTACTAAACTGTTATTTAAAAGCTATTTAGAAAAAAGAAAACAATATACAAGAATTTCAAATGAACTTAGCTCTGTAGAATACATACATTGTGGAGTTCCTCAGGGGACCGTCTTGGGACAGATTATATTCTTGATTTATTTAAATGATTTACTAAGTTTACAAAACATTAATGGTCTGATAATTTCATATGCTGATGACTCCATATTACTCTATGCTGAAAATGATTGGCCTACTACATATGCTGTAGCGGAAGAAAACATTACTAGTATAAAGACGTGGTTAGACAATAATTTATTTACTCTTAATCTAACCGAAACTAAATTCATTATGTTCTCACTTAGAACATGTGGATTGGCAAACGTAGAGTACTTAAATGCCTACTGTCATTCCAAATCATCAAGCATAAAACATTCCAATATCATTAAAATAGAAAGAGTACATAGGATAAAATATTTGGGTATTATAATTGATTCCCATCTCAAGTGGGATATGCATATTCAATATTTATGCGGCAAACTTTGACCGTTAGTATATGAAATGTCGCAATTAAGGCACATAATGAACAAATCTCTACTAACAACAGTTTATTTGGCATTAATACAATCTAAAATAAGTTACNGCNTAATTGGATGGGGAGGAGCTTATGACATCAATATAAAACCATTAGTCAGTTTACATAAACTAATAATTCATATTTGTTTAAATAATCCAAGACTATATCCATCTGTAAAACACTTTGGTGAATTTAATGCATACAGTGTAAGATTATTATATGCAAATATTGTCATATTATACAAGAAAGAGGAAATTGATCACTTATACGACACCCGAGCTAAACTATCAAAAGCACTAAAAATTGACACCATGCAGAAAACTATTGGTAATAGGCATGCCGCAATATTGGTTCTAAAAATGTATAATTTGTTACCATTAGAGATTAGATTATCTAAAAATGTAAAGAGATTCAACTTACTTTAAACGTTTGGATGTTTAAAGATAATGACACAAAAAAAATATTAAATTTATTTAATATTCAATAAACTATATTCTTGCTATATTGTATAAAATAACAAAAACATGTATATACATTAATTTTTCATTTACTGTTCAGTGACCATAGCCACACACGAGGTAATCATTTNATATTTATATACTTGATTCATTGTAAACATGTAACAATTTGACTGAAATGAGAATAACGGAGATTATTAATATTATTTTAGGTTGTTCGTGGGATACAATTAAACATCGTTGTCCGAAAGATGTAAGTCCATCTATTCAGAGTTCTTCAAACGAAGTTACTGTTTCTGGTCCAGAAAAGGCAGTGCTCGGGTTNACTAAAAATTGACACCATGCAGAAAACTATTGGTAATAGGCATGCCGCAATATTGGTTCTAAANATGTATAATTTGTTACCATTAGAGATTAGATTATCTAAAAATGTAAAGAGATTCAACTTACTTTAAACGTTTGGATGTTTAAAGATAATGACACAAAAAAANTATTAAATTTATTTAATATTCAATAAACTATATTCTTGCTATATTGTATAAAATAACAAAAACATGTATATACATTAATTTTTCATTTACTGTTCAGTGACCATAGCCACACACGAGGTAATCATTTNATATTTATATACTTGATTCATTGTAAACATGTAACAATTTGACTGAAATGAGAATAACGGAGATTATTAATATTATTTTAGGTTGTTCGTGGGATACAATTAAACATCGTTGTCCGAAAGATGTAAGTCCATCTATTCAGAGTTCTTCAAACGAAGTTACTGTTTCTGGTCCAGAAAAGGCAGTGCTCGGGTTNATCAAAACCCTGGAATCAGAAAACATATCTTGTTCTGAAGTCAAGAGTTTGGGCATTGCCCTTCATAGTAGGTTTGACGCGAAAACCNTAACGGCGCTGNAGAATGCTGTTCAAAAGGTAAAAGCAAAATAAAACATATATAGGTAAATCTTACATAAAAACAAATTAGTCTAACAATGTATAATTTCCAGGTAATCTCCGCACCTTTGACACGTTCTCATCGCTGGAATAGCACGTCAATTTCTGGGTCACGAGGTCATCAAATGACCTTCGCCGAATATTTTGCCAGAAACCTGGTATCTCCTATTCTTTTCGAAGAGGCTCTTCAGCAAATTCCTAGCAACGCTATTTTGATCGAGGTTTCTCCACACGGAGTGATGCAGACACTTTTGAAGACTGCAGTTGCCAAAGGCATGACTCTAGTATTACTTAGTAATCGATTTGCTGAAGATAATGTATATTTTTTATTGTCGAACATCGGAAGGTACGTAAACTCATATGTATTTAAATTATATCAAATTCCTGTTTTTGAGTTTGAACATACTCTTGGAGTAAAATTCTAGCATTATAAGTCTGCATGACAAGTCATGGCAGTAGTAAGCCCGGGACACGTTTTGCAGGGAAGTAAAAACCGCGGAAACTAGAATATGAACGGTAGGTGTCACCGAGCCTCTGATCAGTAGCCCTGTGACGTCAGCGGAGGATACACCGTATGACTTGAGTGTATCTATTCCTGCGTTTTCTTTCGGGCTGGCTCAGGTATTGGCTGGCTAGTAAGGTATCCTCCCATGACGCCACAAGACCTGCGCGTGACACCTACCGTTCATATTCTAGTTTCCGCGGTAAAAACTACTCCGTTCAAGAACATCGCTTCTGACGGACAGAACATCCAATGTGATGCCAGTCCACCATCTATTACCTACGACGCTAACTACACGAACACCTGCATGACATCTACCATTGAAACTGGGTACCAGTTACTTAAGTCATTTGTTTATATATACAACAACAGCAAAAAACAACAACAACAATTTGTTCTCTTAGTTGAAATTAATAGTTATTTTTATTGTTAGGTGGGTTTTCGAGAATTCCAATTAATCGTAAATAGGCTTTTAAGCACAAAACCGCATTTTCGTCATATTTATTTGTCCTGAAAACCCGGAACAAAACACCCTGCTCATTCAGAATATATTCACTTTCCTCTTCCCCTGAAAACAAATCTTCTATAATCGGCTTATAATTTTCGTCAGCACGTTGCTCTGACGCCATCTTTTCGTTCCACCAAGTTAAGTAATCTACTTATTGCAACTGAGAATTTTTGACCGTAGACTTATTATATTTTTTAACTCTAGATTTAACACTACTCATTGTAGCTATCTTATTTGGTGACTGAGAAACTGTTTTGCACGGTTTCGGTTTGGGTGGTTCGGGCAACACTTGACTGAAACAGTCCGCATTTTTCAATTTCGACACACTAATATGAGTTATTTCAAAATCAAAATCTTGTAAATACAGAAGCCAACGAGGTACACGCGTGTTTGGGTCTTTCATATTCCTCGTAAAATTAAATTATTACAGTCCGTGACAACGCTAAAATGTCTTCCAAGTAAATAGGATCTGAAATTTTTTACCGTGCTGTATAAGGCATAGCCCTCACTTTCCATAGAAGTGTGCCTTCTCTGCGAATCATTTAATGTTTTTGAATAGTAGGCTGCATTGATCATACCATCAAATTCTTGTTCTAAAGAACAACCTACATTTACTGCTGAACCATCTACTTATAAAATGAAAGGTTTCTTCATATCGGNAAACTTAAGCAATGGTTCTACAGTTAAAACTTTCTTAAGGTTTGTGAAGCTCTCTTCACACTTCTCGGTCGATCTGAAAGGACTTTCAGCGACGTCATTTTAATTAAGGGCGCGATTAAGTCACTGAAATTTGGAATATAGGATTTGTTAAACAAACTTATCCGATTAGACCTTTTAATTGTTTCAAATTTACTGGCCTGAATGCATTCTTCAGTTTCTAGACATTCTTTGTTAATGGTTTTATTCCCTCAGCACTTAAAGAATGGCCCCAAAATTCTACCTCTTTCTTGAGACACTTTTTGGGACTTAATTTTAAATTCACCTCCCTTAAACGTGTAAACAACTTATCTAGAGCCACCAAATGAGAACTAGCATAATTGGAAGTGATAAAAAATCATTGATGTAGCAAGAAAAAATAGGACAGTCAATTATCGCTGCAAGAACTAAATCTATACATTTACTGAAATTAGAAGGACTATTTGCATGACCTTGTGGAGTACGCACAAATTCATAATATTTTTTAGCTGTTCTGATTAACAGTGAATCCTGTAAGCTTACGAGAGCTCTCTTCTAACCCTATTTGATTGAAGCCTTCAAAAACACCCAGAGTTGATAGGAACTGAATTGAGCACAATTTGTCCAAAATTGACCGGATATCCCCTATTGGATATGTTATTTTCATTGAATTTTTGTTTAAATACCTCAAGTTTACAATAAATCTATATTTCGTATTGGATTTCAAAACTAATATACTTGGACTCGTCCAATCACTTGTTGATGGCCGAATAATCTTATTTTCCAAAAGATCATTAATTTACGTTTTCATTTCTTGCGTCTGTGAATACGGTAATCTGTATGCTCTGTTGCGTTTCGGTTGCGTACCTGGTACTAATTCTATTTTCATTTCAGATAGTTTGATCGGCTCTTTAATGTGGGACAAATGTTTAGCAAAAACATCTTTAAATCTCATTACTAGTTCTAGAATCTGACTCCTTAACACAGGGTCCTGAATGTGTCCCAATTTAAAATTTGACTCTACAATGTCATATTTGTGATCTTCACACCCCACTGAATTTACACAACAGCACTCTTCATTCGGGACGTATCTAAATAATGTGCCGATTTTAATGTTTCTAAATGTTTTGAACTCAACATCAGAAGTATCCAGTGCTCTAACTAAGAAGTTCCCTCACGACTGACAGTTTAAATTGAATGTGCAAAATAAACACCACTTGTGCCTTCTCCATTACATTTGAAAACAACCGATTCACCTATATCAAATTTCTTGCCAACCTTTAGTCTAACAACAGATTCGAACCGTGGTGGAATGGCCAAATATTTTCGTAATGTGGCCACTGTGCTAATTTGACAATCACTTTCTAAGTCTAATAACGGAATAACTATTCCCTTAGAGTCACACAAAGTATTTTCTGATTAGTCATATACGAGATCAAATTTTTTAAGGAAAGCCTAATTCAGTATCGCATCATATCCTTGTGCCCTATGAACGTCAGCAATCACAAAAGGAAAGGTGTCCCTTAAATTAGCAATGTTTATCTCCAAATCATGACAGGCTATTATAGGAATTATTTTATTCAAGCATTTACTAACTTGAAATCCGTGTTATTCCCCAATTTCTTCTTATTCCTAGAAGCTCAAACATTTCTGTAGGAATTAAAGTGACACTAGCACAGGTGTCTACTAAAAATACAAACTTTATTCCTTTAATGTAGCCCACTAGTTTAGGGCATTGTCTAGACCTCGCATCGATCCAATCAATAATACAAACATAATCGTTTCCGACATGGGACCATTTTGTACTTCGATTGTCTTTTAACCAATCCGTATTAAAATATTTAATTGAAAAACCGACTCAGGAGTTTCCCTGGAAACCGTAGCAATTTCGTTCACAACATTTTGCGAACTTCTACACTGAGTAGAAATGTGACCTGGCTTCCTACATATTTTACAACATTTCTGTATAGGTTTACTTACCTAGCTCCCCTTATCCAAAAGATTGTTATAATAAAAACATGTTTTGAACTCGTGGCCAATTTTACCACAAAGTTGGCATTTCGGCTTGAAAGTTGCTGTTCTTGAAGGCTTATTCAGAAATTGTTTCTTTTGAGGAGTGGTTGTCTGTAAGTGTACTCTACATTGAAAAGATTTGTGACGTGGTTGTGAAAACCGATAGCACACAACACCTTTGGGTGCCTGTGGCAGGTTCTTTTGCTCATCTCTCTGTGGAATAGCGCCAGCGTCAACATTTTCAGAAATATTAGAACAGACCACCCTTTGAACATACAATTTCGAATTTTCTTCTTCAAGAATAGCAAGCTTCACTGCGTCCGCCAATGTTTCTGGTTCTTTCGTCAATCCAAAAAGACTGTACTTTAGGAATAAACCCGCCAGAAACCTAGCCAACAACGTTTTTTATCTTTCTAGAGTGACTTCAACATTTTCTCCTTTGTTTTTTAACGCGTTACCAAGTGCCTTTAATCATAAACTAAACTGAGATACAGTTTCGTTACCCTTTTCAAAACAGTTAGAAATCTCATATATTACTCAATTAATATTTTCACATGGCGCAAACTGTTCGCAAAGAGTTGCTGTAAAAACATCATAATCCTTTTCTTGTCGAATCTGATCATTCTCATTTAAATATGATACTGCCTCATCCCTTACGCGGCATTTGCGCAAACAACTTCTGACTGGGATTCACTGATATCGTATTTAGAACGTCCTCCAATGCCTCAAAGAAAAGTTGAACGTTTTTATCTGATTTACTGGCAGTAAAAATAGTAATGTGCGGCAACATAGAAATAACTGTGGGTATACTTGGTTATGCCATAGTATTACTTAACTTTAAAAACTTACAACAAAATAATTGACAATACCATCAAAATCAACTGTAGCTCAACGATAACTTCGATAAAATCAGTTCGAAATCTTAAATGGACACCTCCGTAAGTTAAACAACAATTAGTGCAAGATAATACCGTCAAAGTAAACAGTAAATGGTATTTGACCCATTAATCTAAATAACAAAGCTTTAATATATTACAATACACAACAACGACTTAAAAAATCTGCAATGAATGAGTACAGTCTAAGTACAGGTCCCCAATCACCTGCAAATGCCAAAGACAAGCGCACGCCAAATAGCATTAATACTAAACGGGAAGGTTGACAAGTGCCCATAACTCAATTCCCCAATCACTAATTAATGCACAAAGATAAAGGCAAGCCAAGTAGCATTAGCATTAAGAAGCAGATAGACAAGAGCATCCCACTAATTAGAGCCTAATTTCTCTTAAAATTTGGAAACATTTTTACTTTAATACATTTTTCACTATTGACAAATTTTTACTTAAATATTTTTTCACAAGCGGCCGAGCCCCCAAACCTCTAAGGGAAAATGATGTGGGTGCTAATCGAAAAGGGTGCTAGTTAATTTCGTATTTCGCTTACAGGTCAGTTGTATAGGAGTATGAGAATTATAATTCATTTATATTGGTTTGAAACCATACTCAAAATGTCACAGTACGTTCCTTTTATTTTGACGTAACAACACAACACTTAAACTTCACCAATATATAAACATATTTGCCTTCCATAGTTTTGGAGAAGTAACGGACACAATACATTTGCTAAGCAAATAATACAAGTTAGACTACCGTCTCCACAGTACTCAGTCAGTCAATAATCAATTCCTCCACAAATTTATAAGAAAACCAACAATGGCTAATGAGGTACTTTGCCCTCGTACAACGCTTACTTCACATAACGCATTCTGGTAAGGATGCGGTATCGCCAGCCAAGTAGCAATTTGCTATATCACACAATTTAAGAACGTCAGGAAGGTTAGTGCTTTCCTGCTTATTCTTCATTACACAAAATAAGTAGTTTTCATTTGCTCTAAATGACTTGCAAAATACAAACTCCTCACAAACTTAAGGTGAAAAACTAATTCAAAATTAGACCAGGTGATGAAGAATGACCCTAACTTAGACGTAGCCTATGTGATTTCAGAAGTTAGGAAGTTCACAAATATTTTCCTTTTCTCTGCGTATATGTGGAGGTAAACCAGGCAAACCAGAACCAAACAGGGGCCAGTTCTTCTAAATATCATGTTGAATGGTTGATATTGAAATGGGATCAAAACAAATTGTAATCCAAAACACATACTTGTTTATTATTAAACCGCAAGTTACAGAAGAAATGAACAAAACAAAACACTGTGGAATATGATCTTCCGCTTCTTGTTACATAAATTGGGTATACCATTACGTTTCAACAGGCCCTCTTAATCTAATACACAATTTTACACTTCTAACTTGCTTGAGAACAACATGGGCTTGTTCTTTGCTAATTCCTTTGTTAACATGAGAGCTGGCATAACTACCGTTCATAGATAATGAACCTGTAATGTAACCACTTTAAACTTTTGTCGAACAAAATGGTACCTTAGATCTACAGTATGTGCTTTGTTTTGTAAAGGTATACAGGATTGTTTGCCTACTCTATTGCAGCCTAATTGTCATTATAAACTACAACACATTTCTTGTATCCATATAGCTCGCTTAGTAAGTTCCTTAGCCAGATGGCTTCTTTCGAAGCATTGCAAGTTATCACCTTTTGGTTATTTGGGCTTTCTACCAACATCCATCCATTATTGTCCCCAAAGGTTGTAATTTCTTATTTCATGGCTTTCATCCATTTTCCTTTTCGCCACAAGACATTGCAGTTTTATTTGTATCGGGCTCTTCCACATCAGAGCATTCATCAAAATAAAGAATATGATTAGGATATTCTTTTGGTTTCCTAACTCTTATAGGTTATCTTCTGTGCCATAATTCATGATGCGACATTCTTTTATTCTCAGACACTGCTAATCCAGACCAAAATTTAGCAGTCCCTATCCCAACATCTATATACTGCTAATTTACATTGTTTTTCATATCCCTGATGACGTCTAATTTGTACATTCTATTCACCTCACTGGCATTACTAACAAAATTACCAGATACATCAAAAACATTCTTCAGAAATATGTTGCAACCATCTTCATGACATAATAGAACATATATATTTTAAAGAATTTAACTAACAGACAGTAAATTCACATTCAGATCAGGAAAATACGTCACATTTGAAATGTTATTGGGTCATAGAAGAAGAAAGCTTTAGACTCACATCATCTATACCTGCACTATTCACAGTTTGGTTGTTAGCCATTGTTACCTCTTTCTCATTACACTCTTAGTAATTGTGTGTCCAACCTTTGTGTTGGTCATATGTGTACTTGTACAATAGTCTACATACCAATCCTCACCACTAGTTAAACATAACATTGGAGCCCTCAACAGCAAGCATAATGGGTTCATAACATTCCGGGAAACCAGCCAATGTTATGACTGCTTTGAACTCATATTCGACTGGGTTCCCAATGTCAGCCAGCTTCTGAGCAGCGATCCTGATTTCAATTATGTATGCTTCCACTGAAGGAAAGCAGTTAAAATCAATTAAGAATAGGCACCGCAGAAGACCCAAGCGCCTCGTCAGTACTTTGCCCTCCTATACTTGATGCAGACTGCTCCATGCCTCTTCTGCTGAACTGCATTACAACATATGACTGAAACCTTTTAGTTTCATGTTCAAACAGATCACAACCAGAGCTCTTTGATCCTTCTTTTTATCAACAGCAACGCGGCTGGTTTCAACACTACCATCTTCACCAGATGTTCTAGATGTCGGTACCTCAATGTAGTCTAATAAGGCGGCCGCAATGAGGGACATTTTCAATATGAGTTTTCAGGTACAATACTTCTAATGCCCTTCAAGTTTCAGCTTGATGTTTGGCATGTACCCAAGCGCGCCACTCATTGTGTTAGTGACGGTAGGAGTTGGAACTGGAGTACTTGTCGACTATTTGAAGTTTGCAGTCACTCACTAGATATCGATGTTCTACGCTCACTAACTAGAAATCAATATTCTGCAGTTTCTCAGTACATCTGCATCCTAGGCCTTTGACGCGGGGTGCAATGTACCAACTAATGTATATGATTCCATTCCCGAATTGTCCGAGGAAAAAAATGCCAAAAATTACCGTCCGTTCTACACCTAATTTCCCTTATCTTATTTATACGCTATATAATCTATCGTAATGATCCAACACAAACAAAGCTGCCCTACGCTGTACCCCTTCAATGTAATTTATTGAACCTGCTTTGTGAGGGTTCCAAACACAACTACAGTATTGTAAAAAATTTTATACTAACGCATTCTACGCGATTTGCTTATCCTTTAAAGAACTTTGCTTTAACGTTTTTTGAANAAATCTCAAATTTCGCACCACCTTTCCTCCAACATAGTTAACGTGTGAATTCCATGACAGATCCTCACACAGTAATACTCCTAAATACTTGTATTCAGTAACTACAGGTACGCCTAATGTTGTACCACCGAGATTATAGTTTTGTAATACGCATAACAGAGAATTTCTTAGGATTTAGTCTTAACTGCCATAAATTACACCATTAATCAACAGAGTTCAGAGATCAATGCTCAGACATGAGTGAGTGTGAAAGATACCTTAAGTTTATTTTTATGCACGAAACTATACTTAACTGAACATGTGCTTCAAAATTATGAGTTTAGAATGTGCCTTAAGTTGATTTTCTATGAACTAAACCGTAGTTAGCTAAATATGTGCTTGTCCTTCATAATCTCGCACATCACTGGATCACTAAATTTTCATTAAAACTTCACAAATCACCGTATTCCCACACTTCCTGATACCGATACATTACACTAGGGCTTTGTGACCGTCCTGGGCCCATCTGCTGTTAAATTGTCGATATTGAAATGGGATCAGAACGGATTAAAACACACTAGTTATCCAGAACACATACTTGTTTAATAGGTTACAGAAGAGACCACACACACACAGAAACACTGTCGAATAACATGATTTTCTTCTTCTTCTTAGGTCAATTGGGAATAACATTACAATTCAACAGATCAGACTAAGCCAATTCAATGAAGGATGCCATATTTGTCGTCGGTGCGCGTTTACTGCTTCACCAGCCTCACTTTGTAATCAATCTGTCAGCTGGCAGTTCATCTATGAACCTGTTAGCGTTGTCAATCGTTTACATTGATATACCATCCAATACCATATTTCATAATCCCAGCTTTATTGTAGATTGACAAAGGCCAAGGAGCAATTCCGCAGTCACTTTGTCTTAATAAAGATCATGTATGTCTACATTAGGTCTGAGTGGCTGTTCAGTATCCACACTTCAAGGGATGGCCTTGGCCCCTGCATTTACATTTCTGTCTTGAACCACAATTTTGGTATTTGATATCATGCATTACATTATTTATTTGTTTACATTTGTTAACTAAACAGTTATAAGATGAAGTTACTGGGTAGATCGTAGTTGATCTTAATCCAATGAACAATTTTTTTTACGGTTGATAAAAATGGAATTCTTTGAGTGGGTCACTCTCGTAGATTGTTTTTAAATTCATTCATTACTTGTTTCAGGTTGTACATGTGTGGAGTAAATCCAAATTTCTCTCAACTGTACCCGCCAATATCGTTTCCAGTGAGTAGAGGAACTCCGAGTATTGCACATTTAATAAATTGGGACCACTCAAAATCCTGGATGGTGCCAACATTCGAACCCAAGGTAACTTTGTTGTCAATATTTAACATTAGTTGTCTTTCCTATTTAGTCGTGAACTGACACCTTTTGAATACAATTTTGTAAACTTAACAAATAAAAGCTTTCATCTAAATGTGCTGAATGTATTGTACAGTTCACTATAATTAGATAAATTAATACAGTTATGGATAATAAATATTTCAGAGTTCAATCCCATATCTTTAATTGACTCAACAGCTTCGAAACATTGAAACAGAATTGTAGAGTTAATGTCTTGTTTTGGAATTATTCCAATTTACGTTCGTAAAGTTCTTAATCTCTTGTTTATTTACTAACCAGAGATTAATGCAGTTGGAATACTGGAATACGTTGATAACATGCAATAGCACTAACTGTTTAAAATAGAAAACCTAAATAACAGTAATGTAGTGAATGTATGGACACCCTTGTTATGGTTACATAAGATTTCTAATCTATTACGATCTGAGGCTGATGTTTTTGCCAGTTGTCATGTTGACTGAGACCTCCAAAATTAAAGTCACTCGTATTCACTTGCTGGTGTAAAGCGTCAGTTACACATAGCGGTATTACTAGCTATCAGCCTGCGAATTTACTTACCGAATATAATACTGCTGGCTAGCTAACTCACCGCTCGCTTGACCCCAGCGAGTAAAGTTGAAGACCAAGCTACTTTTCAATGTCGGTTATGTTGCCCCCCCACCACCTCTAAACTTCAACTAAGATACACCACGCTATCTAAATATTAAGGTGTTTGCGTTTTATGTGTTCACTGTTGCTTCTATCTTGATATACTGAAGAAGGAAACTATTAAAAGTTCCGAAACGTCTAGTACAACTTGTTTGACTACTTGCAACCCTTTTTTNACTTGCAACCCTTTTTTCGAGAATTTACGAATAATAAACTGAGTAAGGGTGAGAATTCAACATGAAATAAGATACACCAATATTTAGTGCTACATTAGTGGTAATTAGTGCCCAAGTATTAGAATTAGTGCTATTTAAATAAGCAAGCTATGCTGAAATGAAAGTGGGGGCCCCAGCTTAGAGGTAGTTCCCCCACGTCAATAAAACAGGAAATTTATGTTGCTAATATTTAGAGCTACATTAGTGATAATTAGTACCCTAATATTCCAATAGTGCTATGAAAATGAACAACTTAAGTTGAAATGAATATAGGGGGTGGCCAACTTACCAGCATTCCTTCCGCATCATTAAAACAGAAAATTGATGGCGTCATTATTTAGTGCTACATTAGGATACAAAATTTGGAGTCAATGTATGTATTTTCACATGAATATGGAAATTTGAACCACGTAACTGCGAAATATTAAAATATGCAAGGAGTGATATCTAGGATCGCAACCTATTCGTAAGCATTGAAAGTGTTTTCATATCGTATTTGGCACCTTCGGTATCCTTAAAATTCCGAAACTGTTTTTTTTTTGTATATGCATTTTCTTTGGAATTTAGAAATTAGGTGTTAGATAATATGCTAGAAGCAATGCATACTAGAGAGAACATTGTTATTCCCGATCCTACAAATGCTTTCGCAGACGTTAACAAAACAGCGCACGTACCTAGTCACATGTCAAAAAGGACTATTTTGGTGTTGTACAAAAACTGGTTTATTCACAATGTTATGGGTGTGTACGACTCAATTAAAATATTTTAAAATTTTGAGAGATGTGACCACTTGTCAGATCATTTCGTACATCGATTTCTAATATATTTTTTAAAAGAAACAGCAAGAGTTTAAAATAAGCTACACAGGGCTATATTAAAGTCAATTATGTGATGCTTGTAGTATCTGCTTGTTAGTTTAAGCAGATTTTTATTTGACAGATCTACTAGAAAATAAACCAAAAGTCAATGACACCTGAAGAATTACAATTATTTGTGATGTCACTGATAAAATATGAACAAAAAATTTAAGGCTGAAATTACATTTAACTATTTTTTTCATTGCTAGATCATACCTTACGAATGTTTCTTTTGAGGTTGTTTTCCATTTCTGGGAATATTATTGGAGGAAGTGAGGTGGTACTCCGGTGATAGAACATGTATTAGCAGGTATGGTTTGTTCGTGGCTTAAAAACACGTGATAACTGTTTTGTAGCAGGTCGTCTGACACCATTTCTGGGAAGAACATTTGTCTTGGAGAAAGACTGACCAGGTCCTTGGGGATTCCTATTAGGTAGCTACCATTTGGTCGATAGCACACGTGTCCAAATTTTCTGGAGAAGCGGGAATTTTAAGATAAGTCATCATTTGTATTTTTACTTTCTAGTAGATCTGTCAAATAAAAATCTGCTTAAACTAACAAGGAGAGACTACAAGAATGACATCATCGACTTTAACCGCACTTGGTGAATATTGTAGTAGATTGATAATAAAAAGACACATGTTTCGATTGTATTGCCAATGGTAGTTATGTTCCAAAATGTTGGGTTTGGGCCCTTAGCCCCTTAAAAGCTTTAGACTTTGCATATTTGCTAGGGGTGGGTCGAACCCTGGTTTTTGCATCCGAACCGAACTTATCAAAAAGGGTTCGGTTCGGTTCGGTTCGGTTCGACAGACGAACCTTCGATCCACCACTAACAAAA
>KZ870746.1:18441-42119 GCA_003456935.1 Machilis hrabei | reverse complement strand
TGATGATGAACACTTTTTATTGAGACAGTGAATAACACCCAGCCCTAGCCAGGAATCGAACCTGGGACCTCCGGCGTGCAAGGCCAAGTGGCTAACCACAAGGCTACCGGGACCGGCTACATGATGATGAGACAGAAAGATATAGAATTGTTCAATTGCAAAAAAAATCTTAAATTAAAATTACTTATTTGCTCGATGAAATAAGCTGATTGGAGTGGATTTAATGTCTAGTATTATTATAGCCAGATTTGAAGAAGAAATTAAAAGGAGTAAGTATAAACTCATTTATTATTTATTCTGAGGAGAGAGACAGCTAAGCAAAGGCTGAATCAAAGTAATGGTGGTGTGCACCAAGCTTGATCAACTATTTGACCATTGGTTAGTGCCAGTCATCTACGTTTAACTTTGTTGTGCGCCAACCTTGGTTACTGTTAACCACAGGTTAAATACGGTTGACCGGGCTGGTTAAGTTGACTAGCCAAAATCGGCCGGTTAAGGCCTGTCAAGTTCTTGGTTAGTAAGCAAAACAAACATGGCNGNCGAGTTGAATGATTTAGATCTCCTGGATTTTCTTCAAGAAATAGAACGTCCAAGACNAGTATTAAGAGATAGGGCTAATCCATTTNAAATGTATGATGATGTAGAGTTCAGAAAACACCTTANNTTTACAAAAGTGACCGTTTTAAAAAGTTTAGAATGCATAGAAACCACACTGGAATATATGACCAACAAAAGTAACAGTGTTTCCCCTATCAACCAACTCCTAACAACATTGCTGACGTGTCTCCCACAACAATTCACACCATTGGAATGTGATTTTGATTCAGATGCAGCTCGTCCACAAGTGGATCATAATTATGATAAGTTGTATTTCTATACTTGTCAGTAATGAATAAAAAAATTTGTTTAGCTAAGTTTGAGAGTATGTGGTGTAACTGAAAAGCACTCGTAAGCTAAATGAGAGTAATGAGATTNTACAACTTAAGTGTCCAGCAGCTGAGCTCTGGTCACTGCGGAACACGATTTTAATAAGATAACCTATCTGCCAGCCACTGGAGACAAAACGACAACCTGCNTCCTATTTGTATCTCGTATTTAGCTATGAGTGCTTTCCAGCTTTCAGAGTTACACTCAATGAAGCTAAAAGAAATAACAAACATTACTTGTGTGTTTAAATCGCCAGAATTTATTTTCAAATGCATGTTCTATGCCATAAAAGGTGGAAAATGACCTATCGCCAGGCGAGTTCATGCAAGGAACAGGAGAAGGAACGACGACGTATTATAATGCATTCACAACGTTCTCGAGAGGTTTTATAGAAAGAAGAAGGTTGAATAAATGTACGAATGTCGTAATATTGGTTGAAATGCATTATATCGCATTTGAAAATAAAGTTAGACAATTTAAATAAACAAGTAACGTTTGTTCATTCTTTTAGCTTCATTGAGTGCAACTCTGAAAGCTGAAAAGCATTCATAAACTAAATACGAGATACAAATAGAACGCAGGTTGTCGTCTTGTCTCCAGTGGCCACGCTGGCAGATAAGTTATCTTATTAAAATAGTTTTCCGCAAAGTGTGGTGATGTTCTGCAGTGACCACAGCTCAGCTGCTGGACANTAAAGTTGTAGAATCTCATTACCCTCATTTAGCTTACGAGTACTTTACAGTTACACCACATACTCTCAAACTTAGCTTACATATTTTTTTTATTCATTACTGACAAGTATGGAAATACAATTTACCATAATTATGCTCCACTTGTGGTCGAACTGCATCTGAATCAAATGCACATTCCAGTGGTGTGAATTATTGTGGGAGAAATGTAAGCAGTTTTTCCCCAACAGGTGTTAAAAGTAACAGTATTATTAGAGGTGTTTTAAATNGTGCCGAACATGACTCTCAGAGCTGTTGAATTGGCCAATGCTGCTTCTTTCTCCTTTAAAAATATACCATCTGTTCTTTTATTTTCAATGGTGTCTTTATACTTTGACACAAGGTCAACTAGATATAGTTTCTCTCTTTCAGAGAAAGTGGCAGATCTCTTCTTTTTGTCTTCCTTCTTATCATTCATATTTAAAAATAATGTCTTGGATGTTATTTAATGCGAGTCAATCTTTATTTGTCTAAACAAATGCCAGGCAGTAATATCTCATGACTTTCATTAACCAATAGAAGCACAGCTCAAAGGAATTGGAATGGAACCAGTCTCTTCAACAAACCAAACCAACTCTTTGGTAAACGTGGCTTGGTGCACACTAATGTAGATAACCGGTGGTTAAATTGGGCTGGTCAACCTGACCATCTCTTAGTTGATGGGCCATTTGACAAAGCTTGGTGCACACCACCCTAAGTCTTGAGTTGTATTGATTACAGGATTATATTAGAATATAGGGTATTTGAGCAAAAAACCGTGGGAGGAGGTTGTCATTACTTGTCCAGAATAAAGAAACGAGCATAGTTGCCGTTTAACACGTACAAAGCAAATTCTTGAGCAGTAGTGAGAGTGAATAGTATTTGTTCACAAATGTGGTTGATGAAATGGCTGTTTTAAGAGCAGGTGTATGGAGAAAATAAATTCATAACTCTGAGAAATTACTGGATGAACCATGGTGAAGTCACCAATGACTATTTGCATTACAACATATAGTCTAACACACAGACACATGCGCACAGACCTATTATTCAACAGCGCAGAATACTGGTTGAATCATTGAATGGCAAGATAGTTTCCTGAACAATCTATTGACGACGAAGATNTTGAGAGCTGAATGGAATGGCAAGACAAAGACTTATGGAGTAACAGCAGAATAGCAAATGAACTACTGCTACAAGAAAATAGGAAGTGGTGTAATTTGATTATTCATGAGCTCAGACTCTTCAAGAACTATTGTAGCTTACAGGTCAAAGTAAGTGCTACTCTCTTTCAGTTGTACGACCAGGAAAATGGAGTCAAACAAGGCTCTATATTGAGTGTCACTCTGTTTGTTGTCGCATACAGTGACATCATTTCTTGTTTCTTGTGTCTCCCGTCTGGTCCGTTCATCTCTTAATGTAGACGACTTTGCCATATATGTGCACCCACCAACTCCAACTCACAAGCAACAAAGTTTCATGCTGGTACTTATCAGATGAATTCAAAGTGTCCCATTCCAAAAATGCACCCAGATCCAGAACTCTTCCTTGAATGTACACTCCTTCCTTTTGTAGCAGTGTTCCATTTCTTAGACCTTATTTTGGATAAGAAATTGAGTTCGAAACCACAACTTTTTTTTCCGCCCATTTGATGGTATTGGGCGAAGGAAGGAGGGGAAACCTTCAAAAGGCACCTGCAGGATTGATAGAAATATCCTGCACGTAGTGTGAGACTTCTACTCACTAAAACCCCTCCTCCTATGAAAGAGTAGCAGGAACTACGTAAGTATTACTTCTGCTACAGTTTACATCCAGTCTAAGACACTATTGTGTCATCCAGCATTCTTATTCAGTGATCTTCACCAATAGCTTGCTATTGCTGTTGTGTCAGGAGGTTCTCGTCTTTGATTTTTCTTTTCATAACCAAATGCAGAAAGGCCGACGCTGTATTCTAACTTTCCTTATTGTNCACCATTGTCTGTATGATATTTTCTGGGAGGAGCCTGGTACCAGTCATGGTTTCTACTTGACTACGTTCAACAATCCACCTAATACAGTGGAAAACAGTATGCTCTGCGGTGTCTATTCCTGGCAGCACATGCAGGCGTCATTATCCGTAAATAANAAGAAGCGCTTTTTGTAAGCCTCGAATGTCCCATGTCCAGTGAGTACCTGGGTTAGAAAGTAGTCTGTATCACCATGTTTCCAAATTTCCGTTTAACCCGGCAGTCAATGTTTTTTATTAGCCTTTTTGTCCATAGAGCCTTGTCTTCTAGTTAGTCCCAGAGCCAGAGGTGTTGCCACTTTTCCATGGTCTTGTCCTTGACCTCCCTGATGGTCTGTGATGAAAGTTCGAAACCACACCTACGTCAACNAGAAATTGCTTTTCAGAAATCCTCAAATATCTTATTAGTTCTTAGTGGTATGTCCTGGGGAGCTGACTGACATAGCATGCACTGATTCTAGCTTGCACTTGTAACTTCCAGATTAGGCTACAGCTCAATTTATGGGTTGTATCTTAGTTCTCTGGACAGCATGTATCACATTTACATTNGACTATCACTGATNCGTACTGAGTCTGGAGAACCCTNGCTNATATTGTAAGGTCCTCAATACCTGTCATACAAGTCAGTTTTCAACACCTTTAAGGAGTACATCCAAATGTCACACAACCAGTAGGTATGAGANTGATTGATACATTGATGACTCGTTCAGGAAATACACAAAGAATTGTACTTTCTCAGCAGAATCGCTTTGTTTCATTTTGCTGGGTTCCTAGTCCCGTAGATATTCCTGGCAGTGAAACTACGAGTTGCTAAGGAGGCATTGACAATAGACTTTCCCTAAAATCACTACCTATCACAGATATAAGAAGTCATTTTCAGAGAATTTCACGTGCCGCATGGCAGGAAGAATGTAAAACCGAACAAAACCACAAATTCCGTACAGTAAGAGACACCATTTGTCTTTGGCATACACCATTTCTAAGGAACCACAAACAGGAGGTTACCTTAGCTCGACTCCGCCTTAGTCACACATGCTACTCACCCATGACTACTTATTGAGCAACAAAGAACCCTCTGTGTGCCCTAACTGTAATGTCCTACTTACAGTTAAAACATTTTGTTACAGTGTAAAAATGATTCAGTGCCTCGAACACAGTTTCACATGAATAAAGCTGTGGATAGTGTACTAGAAGACGCAGAGAAACCAGTTNCGTTGGTTCTGGCTTTTTTTATTCCAAACGAACATGCTCTACAAAATTTAACCACTGTGAAGACTTTTTTATAGTTTTAAACTTCTTTAGAAGTATATTTCTAATTCACATTTATCTGTTGTGTTGAATGATAGTCTATTCATTAGCTTTAAGTAGAACATATATTTCATACCCTGCTATTCCTGTGGTAATCCTTGTGTGTTGTGCACCATTAAACCACATATGATCATTGTTTCAGGGAAATCTCTTTTCATAATGTTTAAATTAAAATAAACACAAGAGCAAGCCAAACATTAATTCTGGTAGTTTTATATGAAGAAGATTACAGTATAAATAATAAAACAAATGAGGGCAGTGGAGGATCAAAATATTTACTTATGAAACAATGAAAATAAAGGTTCCAGTTTTCTGGATTTCATGAGTGTTTATTCAACAAGTGCTTAATACATAATAATAGCATTTCGTGCACTTTAATATGGCTGATTTCCTCTACCCTCACCTCCCCACCACACACAAAAAAAAAAACTGTAATCGACTTACATTAAAGTAAATGTGCCTCTTTCCACTAAATGTTAATTCTCATAAGCAAATAGTTAGGCTTGCTAGCTGGGAGCTACCACAATCAGTCAAAGGAAAACTAGATCTTTTCACACAGTGCAGCCCACTAGATAAGTAGGTGGCATTCTCAGAAAACTGNATAAACTCGACAATGCAACTGGAAACATGCTTCACTTTTACTTGCTAGAGGGAGTTACTGACTAAAATACCATATGTAGCAGCTTATATAAACTAAATTTTCTTTCCGCTGGACACTGTGACGCGGCATAGTATTGTGTTTCATACAGCTCATCTCGAACTTAATAGTGTTTATTGTCTTCTTAGATTTCATTCATGCCTAACCTAAGGACAATANTTGCTAGTAGCATGATACCACACATTCCATGCAGGAGGCCAAGAGCAGGAGAGCCAGAGTCAACCATGATTGTACGTGTATTATTTATTGACAGTGTGAAGAAGATGCGAAATATAGAGAAATAATGCAGTAACTCTGTAGTATGTTTTAATACACNGTATGAGAAAGTGTATATGTACAAGTTTAAGTTTGCAGTTCTTCAATGTTTCATTTAAAATTAAAAATGAAATTCATGTTTTAGCCTTATTTAGTCTATGAACTGTAGAAAGAGCTCCCAACACAATTTTCTGAGGCCTTGTTAGCTTGAAGTCCTCATAGAGGTTCTACTGACACACATTTAGTTCACTCGGTTATGTATTCTGTGCTTTTGAAACCTAAATGTTGCAGTTTGGAAGCCTTCTTTGGGAGCCACATCAATTCTGTTCTTATATTTTTATTTTGTGGATCNTATTTTCAGGAGTGCAAANGATGGGTTACTTCGAACAGTTTCGTATTTGCGGATTATGTAAATATAATCTTTTGCTTCCATTTGCTTTACAAATGTATGTGTTGTTAACATTTTTGTAAATTTGCATTGGAACACATATGATATAAAATATTTGTTGTTATTCTTGTATCTCAAATTGAGCTTTGTACAACCTTGTTTTCTCTTTTTTTTTCTAGAAAAAACAACCACTTGTCAGTCTTATCCCAAAGGTGAAGAAAGAGGTGCAAGTGAAAGATGAACCTGAGGATGATATAGAAATTGTTTGGTCTTTAAATGATACTGTATCTACACAACAGGATATAATTACCAATAATGGTTCCATGTGTGACATGACATTGGCAGCTGATGACAGTTCAGAAGAAAGTATATCGTGTTTAAGTCCGGAACTTACATTTACATTAACTAATAATAATGTATTAGGAAATAGTGAAGATTGTAGCAGTACAAGAGATGACAGTATGGAAAGGTAATGTTAATTTTATTACTGGTTTGTGTAAGTTTTGATTGCTAATAATGTGGATATATAGTACTGTATTTTAAAAATTGCTATTTTGGTGACCCTAAAATGTTTGTCATAGTTATTGTTTAAGCTTACCAGACTAACTTAATAGCTTTGTAAAACATAATTNTTACTGTATGGCCAGAGAAAGTTAAGTATAACGGATGTAATCTGTATAAGGAGAAAAGTAGCCTTNCATTCAAGCTAAATTCATCCATTTATTACATACAGTAAGTCGTGAGTATGATTTAGTNCTCACTTGATTAACAACCAGACAACCAGTGTGCTAATTACACAGAGTGAGCACCTTGCACAGTTGTGGACTGAGGGTATTTTATCTGCGTCAAAATTAATTTTGTGCTTGTAATTGTCAGATCATCACATGGAGGTAGAAATGCATAAGACCATATCTCGTAAAAAAAAAAGTAATCAAAACTATATATTATCATTGTCATTTTATGCTGTGTTCTTACAGTAAGTGTATCAAGGTTTCTTGGGACCTTTAAAATTAGAAAATCTTCTACTTTTTGTATTTAATATTTAAATTACATAGATGTTTCAAGCTGTTACCAGTTTCAGAGTAGAGAGATGCTTTGCTGCTTATTGTAGTTCAGATTGATATTGAAATAGGAATTTTGCTACAAATATGTCAACATTTAATGTGCAATAATACTAGATTATTTACTATTGCTAGAATTATGTATAGCTTTTAAAGAAAAGTGATGCTAAGAGTAGCTAAAATCTATTAAAGGGTGGTGTAATAAGTGAGCTAAAGTATTTGTTTGTGTGTATCTCGATAAAAAAGTGGAAATCTTCTTTCAATAGAGTCTTGCCAGAACAAAGTTAAATGTAGTCAGTGAATACAAGCACTCACTAACAAAGATCTTTTGTTGAATTTTCACGTTACCTACATTGCTTGAAAAGCACTTTGAAATCTTTGGTTTGTCCACAGTATCACCCTTTAGATATAAATTGAAGATATCCAATGAACTGAAGAAACCAATACTAAACATGACTCTCAGCTACTTCACCAAATGATATAAAGCTGTAGTTCTCTATGTAGCTGCTACAAAAGCCTTAATTGAATTGTATCACCATGAACAACCTATTTGTACGGTTGAAATCATTGTCAACATGATGCTAATGGTAATATGGAAAGCAGGCGGCTATTTATAGCATTACTTGAATGAATAAAATGGTGCTCTTACGACTTACAGAATATTCTTTACATGCATAAGAGTGACCAACAATCAACAAAGACAAAAAGGGCACTGAATTATTACATTGTATAGTGTAGTGATAATCGTGTATAATGTGCAAAAAAAGTATCTGACTCTCCATTCAATGGAAGATTTTTAAATTTCTCCAGGATTGGAGAGAACTGCTTTTATCCCATGAAAAATCGACATTGCACATACAAGTAAAAATACTTTTTTAATTTCTGAACCTATGTATGCACTAGGTAAATGCTTAATTGTGGAATATTCTGTAGTATTCAGATTGTGCAATAAAAATAGTCAATTTTTAAATATATTTAAATTTGGTTATTATGGAAGTCTCATTTTGATTTTTTCCGAATAAAGTATTAAGAAATACTTTGAGTTAAGTTCATAAAGTAAATTTCTCCTTTTCTTAGTTTTATAATTAATAATCTTTTAGGTGTGAATGTTTAAGTAATTAAATACTTAAGAACTTTTTTATTACAGACATTTTGTAGTTTCATCAGTGAGTTCCTTTCAAGTCGCTGCNACTCAAGTTAACAAGAGAACACTTCAGCCAGCTACAGAAAATATATNTAACAAGGCTCATAACTACATTCAACCATCACCATTAAATGCCGAGAAGAAGATGGCATGGAGTCAAGGCAACAATACAGATAAAACAAATGGATTGGCACATGAAAATATACCTTCAGATTATGGACAATATGAATGCCATATTTGTCATTATCGTTTTAATCGTTTGCAGTATTTAAGAAGTCATATATTAAAACACTTAAGTACCAACGTTTGCAATGTGTGTTATTGTGATTTAAAAAACTTTGAGGATTTGAAAGCACACATGCAAACACACGTGAAAGAGGTGCCTTATTTGTGCAGTGTTTGTAGTAGGGCCTTCAAGAGTAATTATCTTTTAAAATATCATATGAGAAAACACACAGGAGAGAAACCCTATATCTGTCATATTTGTAATAATTCTTTCAGACTTTTGACTACTTTAAGAAATCACATGAGAGTACATACAGGAGAAAAGCCTTTCAGATGTGATGTGTGTCAAAAATTGTTTGGACACTCTGGTACTCTTTCAGTACACAGAAGAAAACATTTCAACTGAAAACTCATTTTTCCTTGAGTCACAGATTAATACTTACAATAAATTATGTTTAGGTTTTCATCCCATACATGATGTGTTATACAGGGTGTTTCACAACTTATCTGACAAATTGTAACCACATATGCACTGTTACCTAAGAAGTGGATTTCCCCCCAAAAAAATTGCAATAAAAGTCCAACAGAAAACGAGAAAAAAAATAATGAACTTTATAAACCGACCATTTAATTCTTTCTACAAAAACTGTTCAAAATTGTCTCCATTGACTTGCACTTATCCGTTCAACTTTAACCACATATTCACTGTTACATAAGAAGTCAATTTTGCCAAAATAAAATGTAATAAAAGTCCAACAGAAAATGAGATAAAATGGAAAGTTATTTTATAGACTCTGTTATGTGATGGACTNTACTAAAGTCAACACTGCAAAAAAACTGACAACAATAAAGAGCGAGAGTATGGTGTTATCTTTATTGTGCGTGACCTGAGTGAAGAACNGTTTATTTGTGTGAATTTGAATGAGAAAGTGTTGTGCAAGTGTTGTTTNTAAGTGATTTGTTAATAAAAATGGCACATGTGTACACTAACGAGGAGTTAATGGACATTGTTTTAGCGTACGGAGAAGCAAGGCAAAACTCAAGAGCGGCTGCTCGTTTGTATGCCCACCGATTTCCCAATAGGCACTTGCCACATCACGAAACATTTANTGCAGTTGTTTTACGTGGACGTGCCACTGGAAATGTACGCCCAAGACGTGGACTAGACAGGGGTCGGGTTCGCCCGCAATGCGTTTTAAATGCGGACCAGCAAATTGTAGACATTGTGGAAGAAAATCNACGAATAAGCACAAGGCAGTTGGTCCAGCAGGTCCCTGACGTGTCACATGCAACAGCGTGGCGCATATTACATGAGGCTCAACTGTACCACTACCATATGCAGAAAGTCCAAGCATTGCAACCTACAGACTACNCCTTAAGAGTAGGATTTTGTGAATGGTTGTTGCAACAAAATGATCAAAATGCCCGTTTTACAGCCGATGTCTTGGCCACAGATGAAGCAATTTTTACTCGTAATGGCAACGCTCGAAATTAACAAAGAGCATTGTCTCGCCAATGGCGACTAAGATTAAATAAATAGGCGCCATTTTAATCAACCTAGTCGCCATTTCGTCTAGTGTTTAAAATTTTTGAAAATTTACGATGATAAGAATTGTTTAGCCAAAAATGAGATGGGTATTTTCTTTGGAAACAGTGAAACAACAATGTGTAATAATTTTCATGAATTACTGAATGAAATCTATATAAAATTGAAAACTTGTTTATAGTTTTTTTTTTTCACCTTATTTGCAACCACTTGCATAGTTATACATTTTGTAAACATGTATCACGGCAAGGATTCATATTCAGGGCAACTTGGCGGGATTCACTATCATTTAAGTGTAGCAAATAGTAAAAAGGTTTAGCTCTAAAGCTCTAGTCAAGTTCCTGATTCTAAAGACATTGGTGTAACTGATGCATACATGCATTTTTGACNGAAACTCGAGATTTCATTCTAAAGACTTTGATGTAACTGATGCATACATGCATTTATGACAGAAACTCGAGATTTGATCATTTAGGCAACAATGCAATGCTCCTAATCAACGTAATGCTTTTTACATCAACTTAAAAAAAAACTACCGCCCATAATTTGTCAGTTGTAATAGTAGCAGAAGACTGATTTTGAGAGTCAGTTTGAGTAGACGTACCGCATAGATAATGAATGCCCTTCTTCTACACCACTGTAATTGTAAAGATGATAAGTCAACATCTTTCTATATGAAAATTCGTCAGTTAGCCAAAATGTGTTGAAGGCTAANCAGGATATTTATTTTTGCAGCACGACTTCTGCTTTTGTAGATTCGGTAGTCAAAAATAATGTGGAGCTTTAATAAATCGCATTAGCTACGATAGTTCACAATGTACGATAGTCCCTAACACACGATAGTTCCAAGTTTGAGTAACACCAAAGCTAAAAACTTTGTAAAACTATTAAGATAATTATTTCCATTGAAATCTGACAAATGAGACAGTTAAAGTTTATAATCACTTTGTGCAAAACCCAAAACATTTGGCTTTGAAAAGTACCGGTTATCAGGCTATTTTATAGCAGAGGTACGATATATTGCGTATGACACGGTGCTCCAGCATTCAACAATCGGCACTGAAAGACAAACACGGAAAAAATACCCTATCTCGAACGAAACTACTANAAAAAGGGAGAGCGAAGAACCCATACTAACTTGATAAAATAAANGCACTATGGAAAAATATAGATATAGTTTTTATCCTCCTAAAATATGNCCAAGTACCGTAACACACACACAAATGAGGTAGACCTACCAGTCAGGCCTGCGACGTCGTTTCCTCTTTTGAATAAAGCTGTCAGACTGGATTGTTTTTTCTTACTTGTCGCCATAAGAAAACACTATACAATAATCACTTTGTTTTTTGCTCTTCACTTTACCTGAAAAGGCATAAGGTCAGCAGAGGTTATCACCTCTAAGATCAACAACTCTCTCTTCTACTGATAACGGCTACGGGCCACATTCAAATGATAAACATGCAATTACTTCGTCCACTCTGACCTACATTATAAATGTTCTTAAATATGAATTACATATTTTATTCACCACTTTACTATTTCAAAAACGATGTTGCAGAATTTTGTGTAGGTCGCCATTGGCGAGGGAAACATTTTTCAGAGGCACCAAATTCCGAAAATTGGGTGCCATAGGTGCCTGGCGCCCGCTAATTTTGAGCGTTGCGTAATGGTATAACCAATGTGCATAATATGCACGTTTGGTCTTTTGAGAATCCTCATGCAATAGTTCGGGATCACTTCCAACATTGGTTTTCTTTAAACGTGTGGGCAGGTATTGTCGATGAACATCTAATTGGACCGTTCATATTGCCAAATCGGATGAATGGTCATCGATATTTGGAATTTCTTCATCATGATCTGCCTATCCTTGTTGAAGATGTGTCTTTAGCGGTCCGGTTACGGATGTGGTTCCTGCATGATGGAGCACCTCCACATTTTCGTTTAGAGGTCCAGTATTTTTTGAACTAAGTACACGGGATTCGTTGGATCGGACGGGGTGGACCAGTAGCTTGGCCTCTGCGGTCCTCAGATCTAAATCCCCTAAATTTCTTTTTATGGGGATATTTGAAAACCGAGGTATACCGTACCGATGTACAAACTATTGAGGAATTGCGTGCCCAGATCACAACGGCTGACTATAATCTGTGTTCGGGAACAGCAGGAAGGAGGAACATTTGAACTAGTGCGCCGAAATTGGATTCGGCGGGCCCAAGCTTGCATTCAGGTCAATGGAAACAATTCTGAACAGCTATTGTAGAAGGATGTAAATGGTCTGTTATAAACTTTATTATGTTTTACATCGTTTTCTGTTGGATATTTATTACATTTTTGGTGGGACATCGACTTCGTATGTAACTGCATATGTGGTTCNAATTAAACGGATAATTGCAAGACAATGGAGACAATTTTGAACAGCTTTTGTAGAAGGAAGTAAATGGTCTGTTATAAACTATCATGATATACAGGGTGTATCTAAAAGGTATGTCAAAACTGAATTGAAAGATTCCTCACATCTAAAAGATGAAAACATGTTATATGAAGTATGAACATAGGTCCGGAAATGCTTTATTTCATTGCTAGAGCTCTTTTTTTATAATATTGCTGCAAGTACTAGCTAATTACCAAGTACTAAGCCATATGGTTAATGCTCAGTACTGTTTCTATGGTAACTAAAAATTTTAAAAAAATCTCTGTTGACATTGTACGATGCACAAGCTAGTTTGGTAGAGGTGGACCAATTCCTTGGCCTCCAGATCTAAATCCACTGGAATTTTATTTGTGGGGTCATATAAATTCGCTTGTGTATGCAACTCCAGTGCAAAATGTAGGGAGTCTTCTGACCATATTGTGGAAGGCTGTTAGGCAATCCGCAATTGTCCAGGGATACATCAGCACATCCGGGAGTCAATGCGACGACGGGTTGAAGCATGTATTCATGCTAACGAAGAACATTTTGAGCACTTTTTATAGGATACTTGCCTCAGAAGACTGCAGATTTTTGTTTGGTATGCTTCCTTACATTTTGTAATGTACATGTTCTGGTGTTCAGTGTTCAGGTATGGGATATGTTCAATGTTCTGATATGCACATGTGTTTTTGTGCGTTTCCCTCCCACAGTTCTAGTGTTAGGGTATGGGGTGTTGTGTACTGTGCACGTTATAGCTGTGATGGCATTCCACACAAAACAAAGTAGCTTGTGCATCATACAGTATCAACTGAGTTGTATAAAAAGAGCTCTAGCAATGAAATAAAGCGTTTCCAGACCTATGTTCATATAACATGTTTTCATCCTCTAGATGTGAGGAACCTTTCCTCAAAGTTTTGGCNTAGATACANCCTGTATATATGAGGTTTCACCTGNTTATTGTATCATTACTCAANTGCGGGTGTATAATAGTTGGTGATGTTCNTGGTTTGGCTTCCACGATGGCTGCAGCNGATTTAAAAGCNCCCATAAAACTGCACAGTCAGTTTCTGTGCACCCCAAACTATGGTTGATGAGGGTTCTAGGTTCATACAAATATGTGTATCTAATTTGCTGGCACTTCAAAACAAATAGAGTTAAACATGTGACCGCAATATCAAATGTCATAGAAACGCTTGTCAGGACAATATTAACGTCAAATGTTACTCATAGTCATAAAAATATTACCTCTTGGCTATATATATGATTTACAGGTGCCCATTATTGATATGTACTCGAAAATGTTTGAGTAAGGTTCCAATAATAGCTATTTTTAGAGGCCCTTTTACGGCACATGTGATTTGCATAGGAGAACCATCTGAGGGAGAGTAGGAGTTTTTCTATCAAATTGTAATGGTAAGAGTCTAATTTCAATAAATTACAGTTCCTTTAAAACATTAAAACATATTTGTCAGAGTCGAGGGGCACCCGACAGANTTAGNAGGNGACGCCGGCCCCCTGTCCCTCCCCGTTGTTATGCCTCTGGTTATCACATCTTTCCCTACTTCTTTACTCTTTTCAACTCTAGGCTTACTCTCTTCCATATTCACTTCAGTCAACAGTTCCTCATAATCACTTCCTACTTCTGATGTATCACTATTTCCAACCTCTTTGAATAATTCTTTAGCCACCCCTGATATACAATCATGTTCATTATATGGCAATATCCTTATTTTTTATCTTTATTATCCCCCACAGTTGGGTGACACCCATGGCAATATCCCTTTACATTGACTATTATTATTTAAATGTTGTTTCTTTGAATTTTCCACATTTGCAGTGATACACTTGTAGCACTGATGCTACACTTGGTGTCGTAGCTTGTTCTTGCTACCCTGCAACACAATAAAAACTTTATTACCACTACNGTTGTGTTATTTGCACCCTCTTGCCATTTATCATAGGTTTTAATTTCAAATTTAATATTATTGGCCTCCGTGGTACGCTAGTAGAACACAGGTTGGTAAGAAATGAGGATTGTAGATGACAACAAATTAATTTAGAAGCAGATATAGCTATTTTATTAACTCGTGCTGTGTAAAAGCAGTTGAAATGAAATAACACGTACATACCTCTTTCCAGATCCCAAGCACGCACGCACACACACACACACACACACTAAAACACTCGCATAAGTTGAAACAACATTGCAATAATAATTTATGCCCATGAAAAACGTCATGGCTGGTCAGTTTGGAGAGCACTTAGACATAGAAAATCTCGGGGAAATGTTTTGTGCCAATAATTCTGAAATTCACTGATAAATCGTAGTCGAAGATAAGTTCGATTTTAAAATTTAATAGCGTCTTTCTATATTTATTGGAGCTTAGAAGCGATGGAAATATTCATCTGCGGTCTTAGGCCTAGATTCAAACACTTTGTTCGGCATTTGAAAGCTTAAACTTCGTAATTTTGCAAAAGTCTGTCAAATGGAGTCCGAATGCGTAGATTGAAGTTCATGCATTATTATTAGCAGGTTTAGGCCGATTAATTTACGAANACGTACCGTAGAAGCAGCTTTTCTAGATTCGTTCNAATTCTCGCCTGAATAGCGGGTGCCCCAGTATACAGTACTGCTTTACGTTCTTCGGCGATATTTCGCTATTTAATCATGTACAGCATTATCTGGAGTCATAAACAGTCGTGGCGAGTGTGAAATAAAGTTTTGAGCTTATTTTCGTAGAACAATAAGCATTAAAATATGGCGAAAGTAACTTTTCTGGTAATTGTTCTGAAATTTTGACTCTGTAATCACAGGTTGTTCTGCAAAACTTGAACCTCGCCTGCTAACTGCACTAATTTATTGTTCGAAAGCTCGCGTTGCCGCCAGCGCTCTGTATCCCTCCGCCTGGTTCACAAATTACGTGGATTTTTTGCTGTATTCTCGCATTCTTCGTTGCCTGCCCAGCTGTTGACCTAGGCGTTCTCCGGTACTCTCCTCACCCAAAATTAGTCCGCATTCTATTCTTGGCACATTTAAATCTGAAGACTTGCCCACGTAAATCAATATTATGAATTCTAGCAAGATAAATAATACTTTACAGAACAAACAAAAAAGTACGTTATCAGGAAACACAAATTTTAATTCGTACTTGCTCTTGGCCGGGACCTGACCTTCCTCAATAATGCCAAAATATGTGCTTTTGGAAAAGAAACATGACGTTGCCTATCGCTANTACTGAATTCGAAAAACACACACATAACTAATAAAAAGGAATAAAACATGTAACAAACCATTAAAACTAGGCCTACATTATAATATACAAAAACCCAGGGAAAACACATTTTAAAAAGCAATTTAATACGGACTCTTGCAGTAAACCGCTGGAACAAATAGCCCACTTAATAACTCGCATTTCTACAGGATGAACAATATTATGCTATAATTAATAGACATATTTTGTTCAAATATTTGCTTTCCAGACCCTAACAACATCTATGCCCTTTCCTACTTCTGCCTTCACGTACCCACCATTCCACCTACCCTATTCACCATTAAGCCCTCATGTTTGGACATCACCTATAACTTTTCTACTCCTCCCAGGTAATTCATAACATCAGGTCATGGGAACACATTGCAACAGTCAACGGAAGAAGAAATAAAAGGCCAAGGTAAATTCCTGTTAATAAACGTTTATTTTTCATTCACAACATACGTTCAACATAGTCCCACATAATATCACCCCTCCAAAACAACGTACCAGTACAGTTATCAATTTGAGCACTGTCNACATGCATGCATTTATTTATGAGTCNTAGGCCTGATTCAGAATTTATTTATATCTTACTGTAGATACGATGTTATTAGTTCCTGGACTTCTCATTGATTGATTATAGATTGTTTTACAAGAGTCCAATGAGTGCTCTATAATGATATATGAGGTCTTGCCAGTTTATCGTAGCATTATTCAAAGATGGTGGTTTCTCTTCCTCTGTTACATCGGATCCGTGGCTATAGCCTAATGGAAGATAAGGGTCAATTTGTGTCCCCAGTTGATATTTTAAAGAATAAACTGTTTTAAAAGTAAATATAGCTTTGAAAGTGTAGAACTGGGCAAGTTNTATAAGAAACCAACATAAAAGTATTTTAAATCACCTAATTTCTAAAAAAAACTTTATCTCTTAAAGTTCGAAATTGTCATTTCGGTAACTGTCCCCACACACATTTTAAATTTTGCAAGCTTGTTTACGAAAGGGGGAAAAATGTTTCCAATTTTGTTTTGTTTCTAATTAGAAGCTGTATCTGTCTATGTTATTATTATTTACTATTTAGCATTATTCCTTCATTTTTGTTCATTGTAAAAACAATAATAACTTGTCCCCAGCATTTGATGTCATTTCGGAAACACTTCGTAAAAGTTGAACATTTTGCCGCTAGGTTGTGATTTGAGCGTCGCCTATGTGATCATTTCTTCACTCACAGTGCTTCTGATAAAATAGAAGGCGGTGAGTTTAGCATTCCCTACAATGTATTACGATATTAGCTGCAGAAAGAACTGGATTTTTAACCATACCCTTTTATTGCATCATTTCGGTAACACTTGTATCATTTCGGTAACGGATGAAAAATTAAATTAGAATTTATTAGTAATATATCTTCAGCTAAAACATTTTTTCATTATTGAAATTTATTGGCATTTATATTTTCCCACATATTTCATGTGGATACTTATTGTAATTTCAAAACAAAACCAAAGTACATTGACGATATTTGTTAAAAAAAAAGAAAAAACATGGTTTGATTTGATCTTAAACAATGACTACTTATCTAATGTTGTTTCTAACTAGTATTATGTTTATGGCTATATCCCTGAAGAAGTAAATATCAGAAATCACACCTCAACAATATTACATAACAAAAAAAAAAAATGAGAAAGAAATGTTACCAAAATGATGGTTTCTTACAACACGGTTTGTTAAAACCTATTGCAACTCTTAATTTTACTGTTCATGATCTGTGCAAATGTTTATTTTAGCTTTATAAATAATGTATCAACTTAAATAAATCGTGATTGTGACTAGATCACACACAAAAATTAAAAATAAATAATCTCAAATTGTCATATTTTCATATATTGACCCATAACTTAGCTGTAACACTGGTGAAGAACTGTTCCATGATGCTGTATATTTATTTATCAAGTTCTATCAAGGGGAGTGTTCTCCCTTTTTTACATATTTTTTCTTTTTCTCTCCTTTCTTATCCTTCACACTTGGTACGAAACCCACCGACAACTTTTAACACACATTCTTGCTAGCTGTAGAACTTTATAATTGAGTCAGCCATTCTATTCACTTTAATATCCTATTAATTAGTTTGTAATTTCAAATTACACTCTGTTCGTATTTTTCATGTATTTTCAGTTAATTTATTTTTGCCTTATAGTTCACTTGCTGTTTCTTTTCCATTGTTCTGATTATAGTAACTTTTGGTCTANTTCTTCCAATCCAATTTATAGTATTATTCTCTGGTCCTATTTTAATACATATGAAACTAATTCCTACAAGTACACCCCTTATGCATACCAACTGCAACCAAATATCTGAACAGGTTCTTAACTTTATAATATTACAACACCATCAAGTAATATGATTTAAACCATAAACTGTGTCAACATACTGGCTCACCAGTCTTGTAGTTTTAACGTTGAAGTCCAGTTTATAATGTTTTTCAATTTTCCAAGCTTTCTGTCCAGCAACTCAATGATTCTGTCATGTTCATGTTTCAACTCAGAACTATTGTTCAAAGAACCATTTATTGAAACCTATAAATATCAGTTTTATAACATTGTTTTAACATGAAATGTGTGCTTTCATGGTTAGTAGTTATTTTGTAACTATCACATNCAAAAAATGCTTCAATTTGTTCANAGTGCAGCATATCAAATTCTGCTACTGTTAAATATATGCACATAGACTCGCATTTGATGTATAATTTAGTCATTGCTTCANAGTTAGCACTACTCTCTAAGAAATTGTCTTTGAGTTTGCTAAAATACGATAATTAGCACTGTTTCTGTGAAGTAATGATAAAATGGCTGCACTAGGATAGTATAACATACTTTGTACCATTTAACAGTTATAATTAAATAAACTAAAGTCTCTTGTAACAGGAAGTTGTTAAAAGATGTATTTTGACTGGTGGTAAGATCCCGTTTCAATCAAAGAAGACATTTTTTTAATGTAACTGGTACATATTTTTTACTACTGTGCTAGTTAAACCATTTGACCTTACTTGGATAAAATTAAAATTTAGTCAGTACTATGTGTCTTAGAAAACTCAAATGCAGTGTTGTACCTTAACGGTTTAAAACGACAGTAGATTGTAGTGCAAACATTTAAGTATCTAAAACCATTTCATGTGTTATGATGCATATAATTAAGTTTCTCTTACTGATTTCATTATCGTTTAAACTTTTACTCTATTCTCAGATCTTTGAACACGTATTCAATAAATANGACTCGCTGATAAATAGATCATTAGGTCGGATGTTGATAAAGTTTTCAGTACATAAAGAATATTATAAATGGTAAAGTTCAAAGCAGGTTATTCAGCCGAACAGGAAGTTATTTAGGTTTATAAATAGGTAGACAGTATTTCCATAGACATTGTTGTATTGAATTGTGTTAAAAAGTCATGGCAACTTTTTCTCATTCTTTTAAAACTAGTAAAGAATCTTAGATTGATGTGGGAAACTGACATTATGATGAATAATCCAAGGAAGTAAAATTTTCAGATAGTTACAGGCTTGCACAAATATAATGATGTTAGGAATGTAGAATAGTATTAGCACATACACCTTTGTGCCAAAATGACCCAAATGTCATAAGTGAGTAATTGAGTGACAGTTTGAATGTTTTTTGTTAATGTGCATTCCATGCAGCGTAAACTGGTATATTGTCCTGAACATTTTTATAAAACAATATGTATAAGTAAATTAACTAAAAAAGTAATATTTCATAGTATTTTCTATAATGTGATGCAGGGGCTGTTCTATTCCAAATCAGCATAATACAACTGCTTAACACTTTGAAGAATACAGTAACTAAAACTTATACTGTAGTACGGAATGCACCTATCTTCCCAGTAATGTGGCAAGTTTGGTCTGTGTGAAATCTGATAGGGTGTTGGCAACAGAAGTACTGCTAAGCCTTGATCAGTTGGGAAGCCATGAGCAGTGAAAAATGTATTTTAATTTTTTTTTTCTTATTTATTTAGGAGTGCAAAAAAATCACAGCAATTGATGTAAAAGTTTAATTAGGTTAATACTTATGTTGCACTATATTACATGTTTTAGGAAATCTAAAGTTTAAAGTAAGATATGTTTTAGCTGTTTCTTATTTTCGTTATTAAATGTATTGTTTTTAACAAAATTAATTGAAAACAGGTGAATACATCTAGACGTATATTAATACAAATATAACACTTGAATGCTTACAAATGTTAGGTATCATTTTCTTGTATACCTTCAATAAGTTATAACATATAAATAAATGTTTGTTTTTAAAAACCCAAAGTGAAAACACATCTTTCTACATTGTGCTACATTGTTTTCGAGTATTGCTGTGGCTTGCACTGCCATCTACCAGATTTCATTTTGCAACTTGGTTGCCACAATATGAGGTCTAGGTACTAATACTTTTAAGGTCGACAGAACTGCCCTAGACCACCACAGTACTATATATGAAATTTGCTATTGACAAATGGCTGTTACTAAAAGTATTCTTAAAACCCCTAAAAACTAATATTCTAGTCATATATTTGAATTGTTGGTTAAGATTATTTGTATGATAATTTACATTAGAATCTTGAATGTACATTATTATTAAATAGCTGAAGTATGTGTGTAGCTCATTGGCAGGTGGACACAAGCTATTTAATTCTTGTAAAAGCAGAAAAATATATGTGTATACATTTCCATTTTAAAGTAGATATGCTTAATAATGTGTCTAATGGAGGCACAAATGCTGTGGAATTTGCTATGTACATAGTCAATATGAACATCCCTTATGTGTGTCGTGTGACCTTTGGCCTCTGTACATAAGCCATCTCTATGCCAAAATCCATATTATTTGCCAGTATGACTGCACGTATGACTTTACAAGAGGTGTAATTGTTAATGAACAGTTGGAAAGAACTTTTGTTTCCAAGACTGATGAAATATTTAACTTGTCATTATGTCAGCTTGTAAGAAAGATGGTAAACCATTATTATCAAAAACCGACAGGGATGACGTCATGTCTAAGTATAATACAAGAATAATGGTATAACATTCTTCCGGAATACATCAACTGTGCAACTTTGTGTTCTTGCTATGTAGGTACATTCTGTGGTCTAATGTCATTCTGGCAGAGATTTTTATTTTTATTTATGTATTATTATTTTTTATTATTATATACAGGGCTTCCTCCAAAATATACACATACCTTGAAAGATCATAAATACAATATTTATTAAGATACATCTAATTTTTATAATAATAATTAAAGAAGACAAGTGTATAAACTTTTTAAGAAATCGCAAGGGTTTAAACTGATGACCATTCTATTCCAGCACTGCTGATAATGCGAACCAGTGGAATTGTAAACCTCACAAATAATTTAATTTGGTATTTGGGCGCCTACTGTTAGAATGGCTGCTTTGAATGCATTGATTGTTGCCCGCTTTTATGCCATAAACCTTAGCTTTGACGTGACCCCATAAAAAAAAAGTCCATAGACGTGAGGTCTGGTGATCGCGGGGCAATTCAATACTGCACCTTCACCCAATCCATCTGTTTGAGTAGTCCAATGAAACTCAAAGCTGATAACCTGCACAACACTAACCCCTCGTAAGTTCACATGGTGTTGCACCGTAACATTAGGATTCTGAATTACCAAGTAGCTACAACTGGTCAATATCAGAGCCATTTAACTTAAATGTGGCCTCAGCACTCCAGACAGTCTTGTTTGAAAACTAGGCGTTCTTTGCACATTTTGCCACACATCACTCGCAAAATTCAACTCTCCGGCGAGGATCATCTTTACTGATTTATGGTTATTTTTATTCTATGGTTCCACGCTTCTGACTGCGATGGTCTAATGGAGCCCCCATCAATACTGTTGGAAGTGAAACTTTTCCAATGGACGTGCTTCAAAATGCAATGGACATTTTTTTTTTTTTAACAAAAGTTTGAGTGAGTGTGTATACTTTTTTTTAGGACGTCCTCCTCTCTCTCTATATATATAAAACACTGAAAGCTCTCGTTGTGAGGTAATAAATTTCGCCATAATTTAAAATGAGTAGCTTTTTAAATTGATGAAGGCAGGGTACACACTGGCTATCGCATTTAAATATCATAAGAATCAAGCAAAGGTTTTAATTCTGTAACTTGGGTGCTTCTATTTTGAAAGTTAAGAAAATTATACCTCGCATAAATAAAACTTGACTGTTCAGTACAATGTTATGGATTTGCATACCCAAGATCATGAAAAGTGGACAATTAATATTTTGCTGATGTCAGAAAAGAAAAAAGTAGACATTCAATATAATACAAAGATATATATGTACTTGGGTTAGTTGCTTTAGAAACTACACCAAGGGAAATTGGATGGATGAAATTTAAGGAAAGAGGTGTATTAAGCAAATTAACATACTAGGTTTAGAGTAAAGGAAAATGGAGGAATGAAGTGAGCATCATACTAAATGCATGAGGAATGAAGTGAGCATCATACTAAATGCATGAAGTGTTAAAAAGTATCTAATAATGAAGTTGGGCTTCAGACTGTAATGTAGTAGATTGTGGCAACGTGTCTAATCAGACACAGTCACACAAAATTAGGATAAGGGGTGGAACTGGCAAGTAGTAAGGAAGTATGGAAATTAAATTCATTATAGCGAAAGTAAATGAATAGTGTTAGGATAAGTCAGGCTAAATTTCAGTATTAAGAAAGTGCACAAATAGCAATACATTGTTAAGATTTTGTTGGAAATAATTTTCTATGTTTATAAATAAATAAGGTAAATACTCTTGTTATTTATTTTTAGCTACACATTGTTTAAACCTAATGAGCTGTTGGGAATACTATTGTTGTAACAAGTGTTATCCAACGAGAGTAACTAGTTTAACTTCCAACAGTTACTGATCATGTTTTAGCAAATAATCTTAAACGTATTGCATGGCAAACAAAGATAGTAATTTTAGAAATCACTATTAAACAAAGTGGACCAGCCCTACAAATGTTAAGGCATAAGAGTATAAATTTCAATAACTAACAAACAAGTGAAATCTAATAAAATGAATCGGAAGTCATTAACAACATACTATAAGGTGTAAAACACATTAATTTACATCAAAATGTAACTTAGCTAAAACACAAAAAATAGGTGATAAATATCCAACGAATGGTTGAAAGTGTACTTTATAATGTTAAAAAATAGAACAACAACTCTACTGAATAGAAAGAAATTATGTAGAACTCTTAAAACAATAAACCAGAAAAACATGAAGGACGGATGAAAACCAATAAATTAAATTATTTTAACACAAGAAAAACTAATGGTAAATGTACCTCTGATAAATGGTTATATATTAAATTAAACCTTACTTGGCTGTAAAGGTAGTTGGATAATTAGTTTAATTTTGTTACATTTCACAGTGTTTTGGATTATTCATTAATTGCAATCCTTCTTCAGGTGACTAAAACAAATTGTTTCAACTTGAGTCACAAACATTGAATTCAAATTTTGAAAAAAGATCAAAACAAAAAATCCTACCTAACCATACAATCTCATGACTTGTCAAATACAGCATGAAAATCCAATTGCCAGAGTAAAAAGTGAAGAACATACAACTTGAGATATATATACAGGGTGTATCAGTTAAGGTGTAACAGTCGAATATCTCAACAAATACTGAAGTGAGATGAACGCGGTAAAAAATAACATAGGTAAATCGCATGCGTAGAATTCATTTTTGTAATTACTTTTTTCAAAGGACAGACGGAAGGG
>KZ870746.1:1676-13525 GCA_003456935.1 Machilis hrabei | reverse complement strand
TGCAGATATTCCAGTTATTAAGCAATGAGTAAAAGCAAGGTTTTTTGCTGTGTATATAAGTGTAATTCTAAGGGTAGTGACCCGCACACAAGCTTTCATTACTTTCCCAAACATGGTGAAAGGAAAGTAAAAATACAAAATTAAGTCCACACAGAAGAATTGATCAACAGACGCATGGCATGGGTGTTGGCTAACTACTCGGCTACCGGGACTGGCATGTTTTCTTACAATTTGCATTATGTAAGTAGTGTGTAAATTACTTACAGTATTTTTAAACATTTGTACGGTGAAATTGCCGAGAAATGTGGAATATACAGTGCACTTATTTTCCCGCCTAAAATGGCGGATGTAAACAATAAGTTTCTTTCCGATCGTTACTGTGTCTGCATTACAGAGTTAGTAATGGTTAATGGTACACTGATTTAGGATACAAATATTTATATTTGGGGTTCTGTAAATATATGGTAGGCCAATTCATTTTAGATTGCATACTGTATGCCAAGACACCCGTTTCTGTTCTACATAGCAAATGCTAACCAGGTCCAGGTTGTAAACAAAGACGATACCTACTTAAGGATGCCATATTGGNAGCGATAGTAGCGCTCCGGTGGTAGTTTCGATCGCCATTAAGCTGTGAGTTACTTGGCTCAGGTACTGTTCCCAGGACCGATGATTTTCCTGTANGTATATACGAAGCTTCATCTTAATATCGCGGTTCCGGCGCTCGATGGGGTTTGCGCTGGCGACCCGCACGGCGTTATAAACTTGAGATAGACATTCCAGATGTCGCAGATGCGTTTCATTTGTTAGCCTTAGTGGGCCAAGGTATTGTCCATGAGTAGGTGCTGCGGTGCCCCGAAAACGGCAAACACCTGCGCTTCCAGCCGGGTAACAATTTCTGACACGGTGGCTTTGCGTAGTGGAATGAGAATTATCCACTGGGTGCAAATGTTGACGATCGTTAGGATGTACTGGTTGATTCCTACGCCACCTTCTGGGTTACTGCCCCATCAGGTCATGACTGAGCTGGCCCCAGGGTTCCATGACGTTTGGTGTCAGAGTAACCCTGCTTTGCTCCAATATTCTGGTTTGGCTAGCTGGCATCGTTCGCACGACCGTACGTACTTGGCACATAGCAGAGACCCACTAACCCCATTCCAGCCTAGTTAATTTTGTTTCGTACTCTTCTTCAATTTTAATGTAAAAAAATAAAACATATGCTCCCATTAACAAAACACTGTTGACCCTGAAAACTAAAAATAATGAGCTTCAATTCAAATCCCAAAGTAAAACATTAAAAAGCTGCCTACCTAGGATTTTAGAGGTACGATCCAAGATTATCCGTGGCTTCTTGTGTGGAGGTTGATCATGCGACGGATAACCGGGAAACACACTTGGGACAGAATTTATTTTCAACAGCCTCGTTTACAATTTTCCTTGTGATCGTCGCCACGAAAATGTAAGCTACAAACGATCTGCTGGTGTTCACTTGTCTTTGTTATTGCCTTGGCGCGATATTGCTTTCAGCCAATTATCTCTTATTTTAGCAGAAGACGATATTTCATGGAAGGAAATTCCTCTGTAGTGTTGTTTTCGATCGTTTGATTTACAAGGTTGAAAGCAGCAATGCACCAGTTGCTGCTCAGTGTTGGGGAGCTTTGGAAAATGTGAATTTTCTCTGTGAGGGATAGAGGTGGAGGGAGGCGATGCATCTTGCTGTGTGAAAAAAACTGGTTTCCCACGTGCTCAGCTCGCTGTCTAGACAGTTTTTGGCTGTGAGATATAGGGTCATTGTTAGGAAATAAATGTTTAAATGTTCTGGCTTTTAAGTCTCTCAGCCGTATGTTTGTTAGAAATACTAATATATTTTGTTGATGATGGAGACTGTTTCTCTGGTGAGCAAGTTAAGGTCTGTTTCAACGCTTTGCAATTGGTAGCTGAATTAAGCGTCTGCGCGTTAATTAATGTCAGAAAATTAAAATTCTTCTTCCGAATCGTGTGAATTGCGTATAATTGATTCGTTGGTATTGAATGTTGTAGGTGAGAACAACAAATCTAAACAAAAGTGGGGATTGTTGATCCAGTCCATCAATCAGGTGCGCAATTTCGCTCATATTTTGGTTGTGGCTGGTCTCGCTTTTTTCACTTGGATTGAGTTTGTGGTATGGCTTATTCGTTAATTGCTTCTGTAGATGCCAAATAGTGTGGTTTATCAGATGTTATGCTTGGAATGTCGGTGGTGGGGTAACAAGAGCTTCTGTTTTTGTCATTAATTTGTGCATCATTAATGAAGATGTAGGAACTAAAGTCACTTGATGTGTGACCAGAAATCCGTTTATCCATGGGTGGTGGAGGGTTATGTTGTGTCTAATTCGGTGTGATTGGTGTTAATGGACTTCTGCTGACATTATCAACCTCGTTATTTTCCAAATGTAGGGGGATGTGTACGCTTTGTTCGCTGGGGGTTAGAACCGGCGAGCAACTGTCATCTATATCTTGAGAGTATGCGATACTGTTGTCAGACAAGCTACCGTCATTGGAGTGGTATATCTGTGAGGGGCTACTATGTAACTTTGTGTTATTATTGTCGACTTTCAGTCTCATGGGATAGCTGTGTTCTGCTTCGATAAAGTAGAAGTCAGAAGTGTACTTTTGGTCGTTAGGCACATCAGGGACTTCTTTTAATTTTTGTGCTTCCAGCTGCACTAACTCGTTTTTTTATGAGTTTTTGCAAGACTACGCGTGTTAGGATGTGAAATGGTGCAAGTTTTACGCTTGTTTGACATGTTAAACGGGTGTGTTATGAACGGTGTGCGTATATCTGGGGGTAATATAATCTGGTTATGTTAGGGCGATTTTATTGATGTAGACTCTTGTTGTTGTTTTACCTATATCTTTCTCCTATCCCCGTAAGGTACACAAAATTACAAGCCACATTTATACAGTCAAAATGTAAAACATTCACTCCATTTGTGAAATTTGGTACTGTAAACTAGGGATACTTTGACTAGCTGGGATACTTTGACCACATTTAAATAAAACGTTTTCAGTGAAATCGTAAGCTAGATATGTTACTATATTTTTTTTACAGCTGTGGGAGTAGTATCTATGACCTCTTCCAGATGCAACGTGCTTTGTAAATTTGGTCTGATTTTCAACAGATGGCACCAATGTGGTTGTCACATGGAATGTGTTTATGGTTTGAAAAAAAATATACGGAAAAATCTATTAATTGTCATTTAACTTAAAGCCATCCACATTATTGGTTCTACCAGGTAGGTACACAAATTAATATTCTTCTTAATTGCAAACTTATTTTTGTCCTACATATCTTTATTAAATGCAAAATTTAAATATAGTATAGCCTAGTAATAAATACCAAGAACTGGGGATACTTTGACCGGGTGGTCAACCTCATCAAATAAGAGGAAAACGAGAGACGTAGAATCTAGCGAAAGTGAAATGTCTGACAACTCAGCAGAGATTCCGTATGCCAATAATTCTGACGATATCATAGGTTCTGGTTACCTATCAGAGGAATCGACGGAAGACAATCAAACAGGTGCTTCTACCATGACTGAAAAATACATCTCTTGTCTTGAAGTTAAACCATTAGAAGAAAACGAGTTTGTACTTGTTAAACTTCTTGTTCATACTGCAAAACATGACGTGAAACACCGATTTTATATTGGGCAGGTGAAAGAGGTAGATCTAGTGAACCATGCATGCGATATATAATTTCTGCGGAAAAGTGGATGTAAATTTGTGTGGCCAAACATTCCAGATACGATCTTGAACAAGTGGAACTGCGTCTTCATTCTCATGATGGATTAAAGAGAGGGTTCATGTTTTCAGCAGACCAGCTGGAAGGGTACACACTTTGCTAAATTTAATAATTTGTTTGGCATTATAAAATATTGCTTTAATAAACACATTTCTAATTAATTCACTGATTTTATTAATTCACATGCCTTTTGAATTAATGATTGCTTTTGATGAAGTTACATTGACCATTTGCCTGTATTTGCAGAATTTATATGAAAAAAAATTGTATGTGGTCAAAGTAACCCCAAACACGGGATACTTTGACCACATTACATATTACAATATAACTACTAACAAAATTGTTTTTAACAATTAAAATATGCTTAATTATCTCGGTGTTTATTCAGCCCCTATGAAAAACTTAAGATTTGGTGTAATTTATTTCACAGTTCTAGTGTATTTTACATTTTATGAGGACAGTGGTCAAAGTTGCCCTGGTATTCAGATTTTTATAATTTACTGTGTATTAGTGACACTGAACCTCTTAACAGCATCAATTTTTGTCTTGTATTATAGTTATTAGCTCTAACGAACTGGTTAATAATACCGGACACTACGTACTTAATTGAAATTCTTAATTATAGCCAAAAAGCGAACTAAAAAAATATACTTTTTAAAGACCTATGTGGCAACACTGTTTGACAGTCAACTGTTACCAGTTTGTTTTCTTTTTTTGGTTTAGTACTCTGAAGAGTAAGCTGTGTTGGGAATATTAGTAAATCGTCTAGGCCAGCAAATGTATATTAGTTTTTATGTAGGGTCTGATATGAATTTCGCTTATTAACAATGGATATTCGTAATATGTGTCGCTTGTGTGGATCCCAAGGCCCCACTTGGGTATTCAATCTGTTTGAGCCTGATGGTCAAAGTAGGTGTCTGCTAGAAAAACTGGAATTGTGTGTCCNTGTGGTGGTAAGTTAATTTTAATATTATTTCGGTACCTTGCACTATCAGACCGCACTCACTACCTCCCAGTTTTGAATGCTATTTCTAGAGACAATATTTATCAAAGTTAATCAAGCAAGACGATGTTTATCATATTCCTGAATCCTGATCATATTAATAATAATAGTCACTTCACAAGAACTTTCTTTAAACAAACACAGAAGATGGAATCATGGAACAGATAGGTAGGTTCGGAAACTGTCTGAATTCAACATATATTTTAATAAAGTTCTTGTAAAGTTATTATTATTATTGTTTTTCAAACAAATTTGTACAAAAGTGTTTACCTGCTTGTACNTACCCCTTCTACAAACAGTGTGGCCAAACTAACCACATTTTTACACTAGTTTTATTTTCTGTCAACAATAGCCTAGGTCAGTCAAAGATAACCATAAAAAAAAACTTTTTTTGCACAGTTGCTCACAATCTAATGTATTGTAGGCTATTAGGTGTATTTAGAAATAGGCTTCAGGTCGTATGGCACTTGCTAAGATATATATAGGAACGTGCACATTATAGAAATCCAAAACTTACATGTTTTTGCACTGCAGCTATTACAAGCTTACACTTTATTTAAAATAATAACCATCCTTTCTTTGCTTGTTATGAAACGTGACCTATAGGGCCTAAGCATTTAATTTTATCTTAATTTCATAAAATTAATTAGGGTGAAGACTCGCCAGCACTAACTGAAGACTCACCAGGATCACGCCTCTGATAGCCGCCAAAATCAGCTGACTTCTACATTTTTTTCTTTGTTCTGCTGTTTCAGAGTTAGCTAACTCTGAAACAGCAGAACAAAGAAAGAAAAAGTAGAAGTCAGCTGATTTTGGCGGCTATCAGAGGCGTGATCCTGGTGAGTCTTCAGTTAGTGCTGGCGAGTCTTCACCTTACAACTGATATGAGAAGTATTAAAAATTAAAAATAGAATTAAAATTAATATAAATTCAGCACACACAAGTATGTAGGGCTTATAGGCCCTAAATAAAATAATAAATATAATTAAAATTGATGCACATTATGCAACAACAAATATACCGTACTGTAATTACTGGTATACAATTAAAATAACAATAGGCCAGGTACAGGTAGCCTATACTGAAACAAATAAATATTCATATATAAAATAACCAGTGTTTCATATTAATATTATTTTCTTCATTCCATAACCCTTGGTACAGGTAGGATATTCCCTATAATCTTGTGTAATATGCGTGATAAATTAAAAATGTTTTTAATTTAATTAAAAAACTGTTAAGTATGCCACTAATGAAGTTATACTAGAAGGTAATTTATTGAATACAGGTAATTGTATTCCTTCTTTCATACATGGCCAGATTATGCTGTTCAATTCTATATAGTTCTTTCTGTTCTAATATATCCATGAATATCCGAATTGTTTAAAAATTGCTCTTAACTTTTTTTAAATGTAGTACCGGTAGGCCTATTGTTTTATAATTAAAAACTGAAGGCACTGTTAAAACACAAATTTCTTTAAATAGTAATTTGCATGAAGTTCTTTTTTTTAAAGTGTAGTACCTATAAAGGGTGTTCCAAAAATACAGGGCAAAACTTTGGGAGTATATTCCCCACACCTAGACAAGAAAAAAATGTACAGATGAAGTAAGCCCACTAAAATTTGATTTTTTTTATATGTCCATGAAACCTGCAAGTATGCCAAAAATCATAAAAATCAGAGAGTCAAGTCCTATTTTTACTTAAAATTGTGTTGATTTGACATGGAATGACCCTAATTAAAAGTTTAAATCTATGGTCATTTATTTGTAGCATTGATGGCATCCTCAGTCTACATATGTGTTTTAATGTTAAATAAACAATAGAATATGTAAGCATATGAGGTAATTTTATCCTTGTTAAATGAGTCTTTATTCACAGATGAAGTACGAGGGGGTACCCAAAAGTAACCGGAATTATTTTTTTTAAATTTATGTATTTATTTTTTTTTACAAAAAAAAACTTCAATAACCTTTAAAGTACTCACCATTACAGCTAATTCAGTTGTCCAATATTTTATTCCATTGTTCAAATCATTTTTTAAATTCGTCTGTTGTGATGCCTCTCTCGTTTTTTTCTTCACCTCATCCACGTCAGCAAAACGCTTTCCTTTCAGGCCCCTCTTCATTCGCGGGAACAAAAAAAAGTTGCAGGTGACTAAGAGGGGGGGAGCAAGGGAGTCATGCTGTTTGTTGCTAAAAATTGGTGCACAGAGAGAGCTGTATGAGCAGGTGCATTGTCATGGTGGAAAAACCAGTCGCCCGACTGCCACAAATCGGGCATTTTTTGCCGCAAACTGTTGCGCAATCTTCTTAGAATCTCCAAGTAGAAGCCTTGGTTAACAGTCTGACCTGGTGGAACAAATTCCGAATGCACCAACCATCTCACATCGAAAAAACAAATGCGCATTGTCTTGATGTTTGACTTCACTTGACGAGCTTTTTATGGGTGAGGCGACGTTGCAGTCTTCCATTGGCTTGACTGTTGTTTGGTTTCGGGGTCGTAACCATAGCACCATGATTCGTCACCAGTCATGATCTTGGAAAAGAAATCTGGGTTGGTTTGGGACTGTTCTTTCAAAGCACAGCATGCTTACAAGCGACCCTCTTTTTGCTGAGCAGTCAAGAGCCGAGGCACAAACTTTGCAGCGACCCTTCTCATCCTCAAATCTTCCGATAAAATTTGCTGAACACGAGCTCCAAGTTACTCCAGACAACTTCTCGATTTCATCAATGGTACGTCGTCGGTTTGCAAGCACAATTGCGCGAGTTGTTTCGACATTTTTGTCCTTTCGGGAAGTTGAAGGACGTCCAGAACGAGGTTGGTCATCAATCGACATTTCACCTTTTTTGAAACGCGAAAACCACTCGTACACTTGAGTTTTTCCCATAGCAGTATTCTTGTAAGCTGTTTTCAACATCACATTAGTTTCTGCGGCATTTTTCCCGAGCAGGAAGCAAAACTTCACAGCCGTGCACTGTTCACTAAAATCCGCCATGACAAAAAACGAGGAGCAGGCGAAACAGCTTTCACAAACAAATTCACAGAGGCCAGACACAACCTTCCCAGGTGACGCCGTTTAGCAGACTCTCACGGAAAAAGTCGCTCGACGCTCTCCTAGCGGGAGAATCACGTACTACTGAAACTCCGCCCAGCGCAACGCGATTCCGGTTACTTTTGGGTACCCCCTCGTATTTTGTGTAATAGGGTGAAGTGAGCAATTTTAATAATTGTAGTGCGAGGAAGGGTCAGCTCCTCTAGTCTTGTAATAAACTTAAAAGAAAAATGTCAAGCCAGTATTACTTTCGATACATACCGTACACGTATATGCCAAATAACAGTATAATTTGTAGGTTTATTGTCTCTGAGTACTTTGGTAATTTCAAGCAAGGAAGCAGTTGTCATATAGCTATCTAAAATTTCAATGCCTTGTCTAAACATAGTGATCCCTTTGTCTCTGACCCAGGTAGAAAGGGTCTAATGAGGTTGAGAACAACAGACGCACTATTCACCTCCTCTCTCGGAATGGCCAATAGCACTACTTGCTAACTGAAGGACAAAAATGGAGATGGAGCCATCGGCCATTCTTTTCAGTGTTTGTGACTGGAGTGCCATCTCTTGGACGCTAAATCCAATAAAGTGTCCAAAAGCATGTAGAAATATAGCTTAATGGCCAAACAGTATTGGTTTAGATGTTTGACACTTGTCACACCTATTCTCCGTACTTGATGACAACAAGTGTAGTGATACAGTGGGTTTGACTTCCCCTACTACGGATGAATAGATGAACGAATTAGCTGGCACTGGCCAACCTAACCGCTCCTAGTGAACGTATATTACTGGGAATAAATATAGTTCTTCGGTGACAAAATCAATGATGTCTTTTCATTGAACCACCCGATCGCATGGGATATGTGGAGTTATATCCTCCTCCCTCTTTCATATAGATGAAAGTTACGATTGTAATTCAATATGAATAATCTCGGGTTCCCAGATTTTCTTGCGATGCACTTGAACTCGACGCCTAACAGTTTCTAACCCAATCTATAGCTTTATATTTTTATGCCATTCACAGACATTCACTCAATTTTTATGTCAGTCCTTTTCTTCGTATATACCTTTTAGTATTATTGTTTACCTTTGTATACCTTCTATTACGGTTTTCAATATTTTACACTGGTCCAAACAAATATGTTCCTAGCGATCATGAAACAGTACTGACGCTTTCATTTATTCATTTTTGGGCGCCAATTCATGGCCTTTGCTCATGAAATATTTGGGGTACAGTATTTAAATAACCAACGTTTCAGTGCTATTTCGTTCTCACCGAACAATAAGTGTATCAAATTAAATTATAACCCTTGCTCTCAGATTGTCACACAAATCAGTGGTAATTAATTTACTTTATAAAACTCTTTTTCCACTTTAACAAACAATGGTTCACATCTTCCCTGTGTCTATCACAGGTTATCAGTTTATGACTGTACATAAATTTTAGTTATTGTTGAACATTATCAACTTCTCTTGTGTATTATCACCATACAATATTTAATTCAGACTTTCTCTGCAATGACTCAAGTCTGTATTCTTTGATGCGTCCCTAATACATAAAAGAAATAATGATTAACAATAGTATGTCCAGTCCTGTGCGTGGCTTTCGGATATACTGCTCTAGAATGATTAGAGAACTTCACTGGTTCTATCCCTTAATTAATTTAATATTTGAATAATTACGGCCTCGAACGCACAACCCTTGACATACNTACAAAGTGGAATTCCACATTTACTTACATACAATGACAACAAAGTAAATTCGCAGTGCTCCTTCTGGTATAGTGCAGCGTGATTTCCCAATCTGCATCTCAGCTACGATGAAACCATCTAATCTTGTCCTGAATTCTTGACCCAGATCAGCGTCTCTTCACCGAAGAATACCATCGGGTCTTGTCTGGATATTTTGTCCCAACACTAGCTACACAGCATACCTTTCTGGTCTTGTCCCAATACACATCTTCTGTTTTGCCCTAATACCAGCTTCGGTCTTCCCGATGCTCGCCAACCACTCGAAGTGTAATGCAGAGACCTATTGGCTTACCTTGGACGTGCAATGCTGATTCTTTTCGTCCAGTTATCCGCCGAGATAATGTCTGAGGCCTTACTTTTGGGGCTGCGCGGTATCTTTGAATTCCTATATTTTTTTTTTTTTCTTTGACAGTAATCAACTTGCTAGGTGTATTTGATGTATTATACAACAACGTACCTCGATTTACTTTGCTTCTACTACCGCTAATAGGTTTGTTTACATGCCTATTTAAGATTATGTGGCTTGTTTGCTTTTGCCACTGCTCGGGTTCTAACCCAGTCAGCTAAAATCTTCAACAGCTCAAATTTACTGGTTATTCACTTGTATAAATTTGCCTCAGACATACCTGTATTCATCCACTGTGGCTCTGGTAATGCTCTGGAATCGTTTCTGGCAATTTTTACAAAAACATCTTGTTGCCTGGTACATCGTATCTAATGTACAAACGTCCTATCTTTCACATGGACAATTGCGTTATCTTGTAACGTCTTAATCGCTCACAGGCTATTTATGTATAATAATAATAACTTTCAGAACGTACATGTGGCTGACAATATTATCTTGCAACAATAATTCCTTTATTCATTAATTAGGTACTGCCAAATTCATACGCCATTTCGTCGAACTCCTCTTTTATTAATTTTCTGTTGCGACGTTACCGGCTTCCCCTCGATACACGCCCGACAAATCGGTACATATCAGTATCACTTTTAAACCGTCACTAATAGATCATATTATTCTATATATTCACATGTAATCACTTATAACAGGTTTTAGTGGCTTGCACAACAATTAATAATACAGAAAAACGTTTAAACAACAAATATATCCCATCGTGGGCTTTCGATAACTTTGCAGACTCCTGCTTCCTAGTATTCCCACCTCCGCTAGGATCGCTGTCTAACATTTGAACATCTAACTGCGTCTCCCACACTCTTTCTGCCATAGTAATTCACAACTAACAACGTACCGGTTACATTAATAAAAATGTAAACAAAGTCGCATCTCGATATTTAAATCCACTAATCACTATGCCTCTGTATTCTTGGCTATTTAATACTACTTAATGTGAACTTAATTGATGTCCAGTTTCAATCTGGCTTCTTGCGAATGTTACACACTTGACAGCTGTTACTCCTTTTCAGTTATTCTAATTTAAGGCTGATATTTTACACAGTTTTGTCCATCAGCTTATGAACTTAGACTGGCTTAAAAATATTGGGTGTAACAGTAATTTAAAACTTGGTCAGTTCAGAGTGAAGCAGTAGGCCTTATTTCAAACCAATTCAATATAGTTATTTCTTGTTGTGACCAAAGTCTAACCAGCATGGTGTTCTACTGTGAGGAACACAGTCACATTCAGGCCTCTGAAGTGATAACATTGGGCATGCCACATTGTGAAAGGAGTTTAGTTCGTAATGGGAACTGTGAATTGAATGTTAATATACAAATCAAATCATTTACTGCATCTCAAGCATCATACATAATGCATAGAACCCGACAACAATACAAGTAACATTAACACAATATAAAAGGTTTACGAAACACAAACTAAATACTATTAGTGTTGTTTGTTTTAGTTACATTTTTAGTTTAAAAGTGTCCAGAAAGTAAATTTCAAATAAGGGCTATACAGGGTGTCCCATTTTATCTTTACACTGAAATATCTCCTCAGGAAGGGGCACTAGCAAAAAATATTTCATATAAAAGTTGTTCCATTCAAAGGGGGACTGACATCTTTTGATGCTATACATTTTTTAAATTTATGGGGTTTTTATGGGGTAACTTTTTTGTTTCAAATGGCAACCTATATTTTTATTGCAGATTCGTATTCTATGGGAAAAAATAAGCAACTTTCGTCCCAGACATTTTTTTAGAAAATATCTTTTTTTTATGATATTCACCAAAATTTACAGAAATTTTAGGATTTTCAATAATTTTTACTCAAAAACTAAAGCTTTTTAAGAAAAATTGCAAGAGG
>KZ870744.1:31488-46061 GCA_003456935.1 Machilis hrabei | reverse complement strand
AAATCGTTCCTGGTACTGTAGAGAATGTAATTTTTTCGTTAGCTTGGTAATTAAACGAAAATTGGCGTTTTAAGCGAAACGAAATTTGTCGCTGCGCTTCGTTTGAATATGAAAAAATTGTTGCTGGTACTGTAGCGAATATAATTTTTTCGTTAGTCTAGTAAGTAAACGAAACTTTGCGTTTTAAGCGAAACGAAATTTGTCGCTCCGAACGAAATTTGTCACTCCGTTTCGTTTGAATATGACAAAATCGTTCCAGGTACTGTACACCTCTGTTCTGTAAAAGCTTTAGTATGAGACCAGAGCCCTAAAAGGGATTATATTTAAATACACATATACAGGGTGGTCTACATAAAGCGTTACGAATTTGTATCACGCAAACAAAGCAGTATGAAAGAAAACGTGTAGACAAATATTGTTAGGTTTGAAAGGGGATTTTTTTGAGCAATTATTGTTATTGTTTTGCTGAACGTTTTCAAGCTTAATTGGAGGTCACCTTTGGTTTTTTAAATAGAAACACATATTTTTGTTGAATGCATCTGATCCTACGCTTAGAACAACAACTTTTGTACCCAGTTCATGTACACGTACCAAATCGTCTATTAGGATTGAATTAATAATGACATTAACAGCAGCAGCTGCCATAATTTCTATTTCTTCGTCGTTCATTGTTGTTTACCAGTTACATCGCAGTCTTGCGATCTCCGTGATTTTTCTTGAAATTGGAGATAATTTAACGAATCATCGGTTGGATGGTGTAAAATCGAGTGGAGATCATCGTCCCAACTATCGTATGACTTGTCGTGTTAAATACATTTCGTACAATCAATCATACGTTTCATCGTATCGTGTAAAGCGGGCTTAAAACTAGATTTTGTGTTGTTATACAAGAAGTACTTGGTTATCTTGTCATATTGTGTTTACTGGTGTGTACATGGTCATCAAGGAGATAGCTAAAATAAAAAAAACGGTAGCTTGCTATGTAGTAACTAATAACAGTCAATGTAAATTAATTTGTATGTGAACCTAAATTATTTCCTATTTTACACACCTTTTTATAAGTGTTTAATATTTTCTTACATTTTAGTTCACGTTTTTGTTTTTCACTGCACACATATATTTCAGACACTTAACTTGAGGAATGTCAGGACAATTTTAAGTTACTTTATAGTCCAGAAAGTTCCGGAGTTTACTAATATCTATATATCTTTAATAATAGACAAAAGACAGTATATTTGCTTCTCAACTACAAACAATTTCCTGAAGAAAGTATGAGCGCGAGGTTTTACACAAAATTGAAGTGGAATGACAGGAGAGGACAGGGTTAAAGAGTTCGACAGAGATACAATGGTAATTTTATGGTCCCCTGAACATGTATCTACCCAGCCAAACATATGAACGGTTAGCCCAAGACTAGTCAGCGATATGCCAAGAACTCATCGATACGGGGCCGAAGGCATATATCCCGTAGTTTAACCATTCATATAAGGTAACCAAATAAGTATTTTACAGTGTGTACGCCATTGCATAGCATTATCAGCAACAGCAACAGACAGTAAATTCAGAGTATGGCCTAATNAATTATTCTACAGGCAATACTTAACATGTATTAGATATGTAAATATATCCATTAGATGAAAATCTAATTACTTAAAACTACAACATTTATTTAACCAATAAGGGATGGTCAGGTAGAAGGTATACACATGAATAGTTTAAAATGTGGTTTACTGTAAATAATTCATACCTTTTGTTTGAAGTTCACCGTGGATACACTGTATCGGTCCCCCTTTTCTTGTACCTCAAATATCAGCCCTGGAATGGTTTGGTTGGTCCTCAATTATGCATCTACAATTAGGTGCTCGAACTCGTCCTAGCTTCAATGAATGACAAATCGGAAGGTGTGGTCATCAACTGTTACTTAGTTGTAAGTTATGGCGTAGTACCGTCCAATCTAGCTTCTTTTTCTTCTTCCAAATATCTGGACACTGTTCGTATTCACTTCACTCTGCACAGCACCAATTTCACTCCCAGAACCTCCTGTGGGTAATTAGCCAGTCATCTTCATAATGCGTTAATTGGGGTGTATCAATCCCAATATGGCTGTTACGATGTAAACAACAATTTCACAGTCTAGTATTATTGGTACACGTCTACCATCAACAGCTGTATAACTTCTTTTTGTGCTCAACAGGTGGCAGACAAAAGTATGGATGATATACCCTCTGGAGTCGTCAATTGGAATTACTAGTGGTAACACAGGCAATATCTTCTAGGAAAACCAAATCGCTTGGGTTGTCAACTGCTAATACATATTTTGTCCATGTACTTCGTTGCTAACCATATAACACCTGCACTGTCACTCACTTAACTTGCGTATATCTTAACATTCACATTTCACGGTCGTATTTAGACTCAAAACTGAAGTACCACTGTTTTCGATTAGGTCCGAAAACCAACTCGGCTCGTCCGGACTTCCAACTCTGCAACATATCACAATATCGTTCATCGTCCTCACTTATTCAGCGTTCTCAAGCGTTCCACGTCTCGTGCTAAAAATGCCTACATTGTTNATTTTCNACGAACCTTAATATCGGCGAAGCCCATTGTTACCATGTTCACTTATTTCGCTCGCAGCAGTCTATAAGTTGATGAATCGCTTAGACACACACATTCCCAACTGGTCACCGACTGAAGGCGAAGACCCAACTCGCGTGCTACGATTACCTATACTTTTGCCCGTGCAAGTATTAAATAAATTTAAATTAACTTAACTCATTACTGAATTATAAAATAAACAGGAATCCTGTTTACAATCTACACTAAAGCTAGTGTTCGCATGATACCAGTAAAAGAATCTTGAAATAAACTTGTACTTTGGGGGATCATTTTGATCTTCTATTTTTCCCCTTCACGACTCTCAATAGTAACGAAACGTGGTTGTGTGTGGTATGAGTGGGAACCACGAGTATGCTGCTACCATTTTCAAAAATACAGTTAATGATATCTTCTTCTTAGGCTAAATGATGAGGAATCAGATAAACTATTACATTTTTCAGTCATCCAGTCACATAGACAGCATGTGCTTCCTTAAAAATAACTGTATCTGCTGGGAAAACAAAAGTACTTTACACTATTTATAAAAGAGTAAAACAAATAACTATGCACTTTATTTTGCCATACACGAATACCTCTTAGGTTTAGGCTGTGTAAATTACAAACATCGCTGAACGCGACATTACAAACATCACATTTAAGTGCAGTAAACCGTGTAAATGATGTAGGTGCTTGCGTTTAGTGACATTTCTGCTCGAAGCAGACGTTAGCAATAACATTTCTTCATCGCTTAGATGCCTATAAGGCGCCAGTTAATCTCGTGTTATCCATTACAGAGTACTTCAAAGCAGATCGAGCTACTGCATAACGGCATTGTTATTACCCATTCGTGGAGTTTCATCCATACGGAGTTTAGCTAGTACAGCTCCATAAAGTGTATCATTTGCATTTATGAGAGTCGTGTTTCTAACTTGCACAACCTCTGGCTTTTCATTCGTACAGCTAGAATCAGTATCTCGTGATTACTTCATACATGTTGCATTTTCTAAATTGTCTTTGGAAAATTACTAGAGTTCGTATTATCTTTATTGTGTTGAAATGTACAACGCTGCCAGATATCTTCACAGTAGCTGTACTATAATTCGGAATAGTAGGGGAAGTGGAATCAGTGACACCAATAAAACAAGATGTGTGGTACGTTATATTAATGAATGCACGAAGCAGTTTTCTGATAACAGTTCAACATCAATATTTACCTCATTTCATTGGTTTGTGCCTTTGCAAAAGTAGACTGTGTTACATCGTATACGACCTAAGCAGGCTTGTCAAACACCTTCTAAATGACATGATATTAAAATTAGTAAAATTCACCCGTGTATTAAGATATATATCACTAGTACTACTATATTTCATGAGAGCAGCGTGGCACCAACAGGCATTTCAATATTTTTTTAAAATAATGTTCTGTTGTCCTGGTGTATACTGTAGACAAATGTTCAGCTATGTAAATTTTACTTTAACGCCCAGGGACTAACGCAATATGTTAAACAGATAAACTTCACAGTCTGCGTTTGCTCGGTAGCTATTGAAGTGTCTTTTTTGTGTTGATGTTGTATGCTTTATTTGGAATCTATGTGCATTCTAATAACTTCAAGAAACTCCGTTCACGCCTTCTTTACTTTTGTAGTTGGTAATAACATGTTCGGTTTAGTTTTTGGATATGCCCTCTAGCCCTGTGGCTGACGTGATAATTTTTATACAGTTAGAAAACCCTGTTCTTGGACTAGAATGAAAATACATAGTGTATATTATTTTTACAGATTATACAGGATGTTTGTAATGTCCCCCCACCCTGCAGAGCTTGGAGATCGTTAGAAATTTGGAGAAACGGTGAAACACGTGGTCCATGATTTCGAGGGGCTGCTTTATCCATGACAAGATATTGATGCGGGGCCCCGCAGGGACCCGGGGCTGCGGCCCAACGCGAAACATTTTAATGGAAAGGGGGGTCGTGTGATACATCATGTGAAAGGTCTAATCGAGACGAGTAAAACAAAACAAAAAATTATTTGCTACGACGCTCATTTTCAAAATGGCGGCCAGTCAAAGTTGAAATTTATTTTAAAGCCAACCTTTATTATTCAGGTTTATGAAGTTGCAGAGAGTAGGGTACTATCAAATCCGAAAATATCAGCTGCAGCTGAAAGATTCATATTTTCTTGTAATTTTATTAGGTTTTAAAAGTTGAATGTACAAAATCAGTCTACAATCTTACCTTTAATTGAGGAGGTGCTCGAATTGAGCCCCATTGGGCTGCAGCCTGTATATAAAATCGCATGAGAAACGAGTTGAATGTGAAACTTTAATTTCGACCATACTTGATGTTTATTTTTATTATTATTTTTTAATGGTGTCTTTCAGCTATTCCTCTAAAGTTTCTCAACCCTTTGCCGGGTTTAGATTAAGTTCAAAACCTAACATCCTCGTTATAAGTTATATTCAAAAGCCTGAAAGACGTAGTAGCGAATGTAGTTTTTTCGTAGCCTGGTAAGTGAACGAAAATTTGTGTTTTAAGCGAAAAGAAATTTGGCGCTACGTTTCGNTTGGATATGACAAAATCATTCCTGGTACTGTCGTGGCAGTTCAAAATAATATTATTTTTTATGCCTCATGTATGCGGTGTGATAAGTTCTTAAAGAAATTAACAAATAACATCTAATATCTTGGTCAATACTTTATAGAAAGGTAATTTTTATTCTTTAGAGAGCTACACTTCTAACCAACAGTCAAATCGGGCTTCTTTACAAACACTTTATGTAAGAGACAACAGAAGAAAACGATACAAAAATTAAACAATAGTTTTGTTATACATGTTCATAGTAGGGGTGGGTCGAACCCTGGTTTTTGCATCCGAACCGAACTTACCAAAAAGTTCGGTTTTCGAACCCGAACCGAACCCTTAGGGTTCGGTTCGGTTCGGTTCGACAGACGAACCTTCGACCCACCACTAGTTCATAGAGAATGTATACACAATGTTTTTTATAACTGTTTTAAAAAAGGTCAGCTTCTATTAAGTTTAAGAAAACCTGTGTGTCTCTTGCCGTTGCTTTGACACGTGGGAGGAAGACAGACACCTACTCATTTAATTCAATAGCGAAAAACTGTGGGCGTCCTCTCTCTTTATCCTCCCTGCAGCCCCACTCCTTCACGCAGCGCGTTTTTATTAACCACCTGTCTGACTTCCAAGCAGTAGTGGTGTAATATGAGTTAATAATCACTAATTTTTGACGTTAAATCTGAGCTTTTGAAAGGTGTAGTAAACAAGCTTTTCGGATGTTTACGTGCATTTTTTCAATATAAATTACCAGTTTAATTTAATCCAAAAATGAAACTCGTTTCTGTCCTTTTTCTACCCAACGGGTGACTTGTCTGGTCTAGTGGCTAGCGTACCGAGCTCTATTTCATGGGTTGTGGGTTCGAATCCCGCGTAAGGCATGGCTGTTTGTGATTGTCCATTCATCTTCATTAATTACAAATAAGCGTTGGTCATCGTCATTAAATGACCCATCAGGTGTTGATACCACATGCCATCATCTACCCAACAGGCACGTGCAATGAGATTTCCATTGCACGTATATACTCGCAAAATAGAAAACTCCTTCCTATATAAAAAAGTAGTGGATACTTTTACACAACTATCAACGATTCAATCTTTTATTTTTTCGAATTGCTTTCATTTTATGAAATGGTTCACCTCTTCCATGGTTCACTTGAATTTCAGTTGTTCCACACAAAGTATTCGAGAAAATTTAGGTCCATTGAATAGGATGGTCGTTCTTCACTTTTTGTAATGTTGGGTGTATTTACCAGCAACAATTCTTGCGTTGTGCTACTATTGCTATTGGATTATGGTCACAATGTTATGACATCTTAGGTCTAATGGAGACCCCATCCGCGTCGTTATGACGCTTCAGGATAATTGAATTTTGCCACTCACTTGACACATAGCCGGTAGTGGGTTCTTTTACATCGAACACTTATCGATGACCGAATTCGATGATTGTTATTAGCAGAGTACATATATTTTGATTGTAAAAATAGTTTCAGCACTTTGACGTTGTAATGCAATCATGTTTGCTTTTGCAAAAATGGTTTTTATTTTTTGTATTAATCTTTTGTTTTGTTTTTATTATGATATGTATTATTACAATTGATCGTGTTAGCTAAGTAATTGTGTGTTTGCTTACTTTGATATGTTTTTACAAATAACACATATAATAANTACATTGCCGATGAATATTTGCAAATCGCAACACGTTAACTGTTTAGAATTCTGAAAAATGAGTGTGAAAATCACGGAAAAAATGATGAAAACTGTCAATATCAAATATCCCAGTACTGGCTCTGTTTCGCCTGAATGGCTACATCCAATCATCCTGAAGTCTAAACATGAGACCACCAAGATTAGAACCATAAACTCAAATCAACAGATCAAATGAGCCAAATCGTATGTTGCTAATAAACTAATAATTTATTCCATCTACGAAGTGAGTTGTATTTAAAGAGTCGTTGCAATGCGGTTGTAGCCTCCATTAGATTCTAAACTCAAATAAACCAATCAAATGAGCAAAACATGACTAATTTATTACACCTGCGAAGTAATTAAAGTTTCTTGCTCCAAGATACTTTTTATCTGCCACAGAGCAGTGTCAAGGCGAAGACGGAACCAGTTAAATACGTACTGTGCTGTGTGAAAATATTACAAGCTGGCCAACTAAATGTACGTAGTCTACATTCAAAGTACATCCACATAATTCATATCCGTTATATGAATCAAATTTCATGCACGATCAATTAATAAACGATTTTTGTTTCAACTTAGCACTTTTTCTCCCTTTTGAAAACTCACCCGTACATATTATTATGTAATGTCTCAAATGTCGCAGTCGCAGTGAAAATCAAATTTGAAAAGTTTGAGGTTCTGAATATGTATACAGCTGTAAGTTCACAAAACTCTATATCCGAAACTATAGGAGATTTGATTAAGGACATATTTCATTAATGTTTTGTACAAATTTTAAGTCCATTAAATATCATTCCCGTACTGTTTACTAATCACTGACTACAATCGTATCACNTGTTCAGTCTCCCTCGTTCATCTGTCTATAATCCACAACGAAATTCATGTAGCTACGTGGCCTCACAGCGCAGTTGGTTAGCATTATAGGCCAATAAGATAAACATCGGTCACTTCCCAATGGCATATGCTTTTATCAAATCCGACTCATTTTTAAATAGTGGAGTAACATCAATACCCATAATTATTTCCTCAACACTTGGTGAAACCACCACTATTAAAGTTATGCTGGACAAACACCATTTCAATAGTCATGTGTTTCATAGTAACGCTATAAGAGTTGAAGCTGAATTATATGTATCATAAACACCGAAGCTATAAAATTTCAACTCCTAAATATAAACTACAACCTTCTCTGAAGAAGTCTGGTTAAGAACTACACTTAGCGACCACACATGGATCTCACTAGATACATGACCCCCACATGCGTTTCATGAAATCCTACCCAAGTGCACATGAGGTAAAGTACCTCTATGTCTACATATCATAATCCAACCTCTAAAAATAGGTTACAACCTTCGAATCTAGACTAATATCTAGATTAATACCTCTAAGGTACTTTTCTAGCAGGATGACATTATAGTTGTGTTTAAATAAAAGTATTTTACAGCATCATCTTATTTTGGGTTGATGACGAGTGATTGAGTGCGGAGTAGTCTAAAATTTCAATAAATAAATATAAATCACTTATTAAAGCACAATTGAAAGGTAAACAAATTGACAAAATATGTATCGACAATCTTTGGTGTCAAATAAAACTGAAAAATATTTACGAAATATTTAAATTGGGCTGAAAAAGTGTAATTTGCTACTGGTTCCATTCATAGTTTTGATCCCGGGTTGTCGGTCTGTCAGTGAACTTGCTACCTGGGTCTCTCATTCAATTGTGCACCCTCAATATCAACGATGAAGCTCCGGTGGCGCAAGTAACAAGCAAGCACGCGGATGAGATACTCCGGGAACTGAGCTCGAATCAGCTTCCACAGTAGCCCATAATGCCACACCTTGTCAAATGCGCTTTGAACGTCTAAGGATACACATCCTGTAGATGCATGGTCATTGTATGCTTCAGTGACAGCTTCAACCACCCTTAGGAGCTGGTGACTTGTCGAGCACTGTCTTCTGAAGCCAAACTGCTCATCTGGAAAGATGTTAGATGCGACGATATGCGTTTCTAACCGAGCTAGGATTATTTTTTCGGTTAGTTTGCCTNTTGGCCTGTAGTTTTGAGGAAATGTCCCGTTTTTACCAGGTTTTGGCAACATAATAATCTTGGCCTTTTCTTGATGCACTGTGATCTCCACAATCACCCTTCTTATGGAAGACACATTGTTCATCCATACTTCTTGTAAATAAACTTATATCAGTCCTGCACAATATAGTCACAATGTTTTTGGTTCTTTCGTCAATACAAAAAGACTGTACTTTGGGGATAAGCCCGCCAGAAACCTAGCCAACAACATTTTTTATCTTTCTAGAGTGACATCAATTATTTCTCCTTTGTTTTTCAACGCGCTACCAAGTTCCTTTAATCGTGCACTAAATTGAGATACAATTTCGATACCCTTTTGAAAACAGTTAGAAATATTATCCATTACACTATTAATGTTTCCTCGTGGCGCAAACCTCTGGCAAAGAGTTGCCTTAAAAACATCAGTCTTTTTTTCTTGTCGAATCTGATCGTTCTCATTTAAATACGTCTCAGCCTCACCCATTATGCGTCGTTTGCACGCAAATAACTTCTGACTAGGGTTTGCTTAAATAGTATTTAGAACGTCCTCTAATTCCTCAAAGCAAAGATGAATATTTTTCTCTGATTTACTGCCAGTAAAAATACTAATGTGCGGCAACATAGAAATTACTGTGGGTAAACTTGGTTCTGCCATGGTATTACTTTACTTTAAAAGAACTTAAAACAACAAAATTGGCAATAACCCTTAAAATCAACTGTAGCTCAACGGTAACTTCGATTAAATCAATTTGAAATATTGTATGGTCGCATCCATGCGTTAACCAACAATCAGTGCAAGATAATACCGTGAAAGTGAACAGGTAATGGTATTTGACCCATTAAACCACCTTCGATCTCAGCCCAGATTTAATTTCGAACGCTGGCTGTCTTTGGAATTTAATAATTCAAGGAAGTTTAAGTTTGAAGATCAACTTTGAGGAACCTTTGCCTTAAACAATCAATTGTATTTTTACTCAGGATAGGACTGTCTTCTTCAAATCAATAAACTGCGCAATATGTTAATAGAGAAAAACATTTGATCGTGAATTCAATTAACCAACTTTTGTGATACTAAAATTTTACATCTTCATTTTACAACAAATCATCATTGAACATAACTAATGCCCAGTAATTTAATATGTAATGTTAATTAATGGCTCTTTTTTTCTTTGTGCGATTGTGGCTATTCGTCATGTCCATTTTGATTTGCTGTCATTAAAATAGCTGATCCAGCATATTGTTTTTCTTTCTTTCAGATATCAGCAGTGAGCCGATATCACTCAGAATCCGAAGCTTGGTGTCCTGAAAGCGTATTTGTTGGTTGAACGTTTTTCTTAACAAGTGTTTTGAGTCTGATGTTTGTGAATTGTGCTTCGAACATTTAGGACATTTGACACAGTTGGCATCATTTCCTGTACTGTACGTAGTAACTTCACGACAGCTACTGATTACATTTATTTCTATATAATTTGCGATCCCATATTTGAGTGTTGGAGTTGGCATGCTGGTCTAGTGACTTGTAATAAAGAGTTTTGTACTTAATGTTATTGTTTTTATTATTATTTATCATATTTTTGCCATAGATAATGTGACCACCTAAATTAAGCCTTTAGCTGTTTCAAAAACATTAGTGTTGGAAAACTCAAATTATACCAGCTCGTCATCAGCATGTGAATAGGAGAAGGGCTAACTGCATAATCTACTAAAGAGGCTCATATAAGGATAATGTGGTAAGTACTGAGCCTTATATCTCAGGAGTAACCCGTTGTTACTACCCCTGGCTGCGAGTGATTCTTCAATACCTTCCTTTATGAGTATATCCAAATATTTGTTGTATTATTATTATTATGAACTACAGATCAGATGTTCACTGGAGTTTAGGCCTTACAGTGACATACAACTACTTCTTTGCAATTGCATTTAGCAGGCTAGAGGATATTAATTTTCATTCTCGAAAAGCTACACGACTAGAGCATTGTGTCTATAGTTCGAGGTGAATTGGGCCGAGAGTAGCTCACATAATCTAAAATGTATGATGTAAAACAATAAACTGCTAACAAAGCTTTTAAGTATTGTTACAGTGAATCATGTGATTTTGTCTTTGTGAAGTCTGGGCTCTAGGACTTTAATTGACAGTTTTCTAACGATATTTATGTTTTTATTTGCAGTTAAGCTTTTAAAAAGAAGAGGACTGGGTGTCAATTATGATCTGAGTGCAAAGGAATGCTAATATACCGTTCAAATCAATAACATTAACAATTCTTACTCAAAAACTGGCTCCTCTTGTTTTATCATAGAATAAACAAAATATTTCCTGTGATGTGCATAAGGCATTTACAATGGCATTTTTAACAAATGTAAAATAGGTTGCTACTTGCTACCATGTTTTGGGAAGAAATAAATCAAATAATGCTGTTACAGTAAAGTACTACATCTAAACCACCACAAAGTTACCACAGGAAATACTTTTTTTTATTCTAAGATAAAACAACAAGAGGATCCAATTTTAGAGTAAGAACTGTTAATGTTATTGATTTCAACAGTATATTATCATTCATTTGCACTCAAATCATAAATAACGCCCAGTCCACTTGTTTTTAAAAGCGTAACTGCAAATAAAAACAATAATACCGTTAGAAAACGAGTCAAATCAGAATTACGTTCATTATTACGTGGCGCTACGCTCGTTTGTTTACGACGCAATGCGATAGGTAATTGTTTCATGCAGTACTTCCACTTTACGCCACCAGAGTTGAAAGTGTCGTGCCAATCGAAACAATGACGTCGACGAANGCAAAGACTTGACTATCTTTCCGTAGGAGAAAATAATGTTTGATTGTCAGTGTCTCCACCTTTAGAGATTTATCACTACATTTAGTGCTTTCTCACAATCTTTACTGATCTACTGACACTAGACGATATTTTAGTGAATACACTGAAAAACTAGTGATTCTTAGCGATTTTGTGTCAATAACACAATTTATCAAGCCTTTTTACTTTTCATTCCACTATTTTCCACACCTGTCGTCTTAAATAAAGCTATTCTTAAATAATGTTCCTATCTTAATTCCGTTTAATAAGCCTTTGGCTACGTTTAGTAGGTTGCTTAAGGGCGTTGCCTACCGCCTGGCCTTGGACAAATATCACGCTCACGCAGAACAAATAGCTTAATTTTTGGCTTACGTTGACCATACCCTGGAAATTAATCTGCGAGAGACATAGAAAAAAAAACTTGTGTTTATTTTGGTGTAAAGTTTTATAAAAAAAACACTTGAAATATAATATGTGCTATTTGGTGAATTCAGCTGATTCAAACTTTCGGATTCACCAAAAGCACAAATTATATTTTTATTATTTTTACACGCAAAAAAATAGCTAATTGCACCAACCAGCTTTCAGGGTTGATTTTGGTTTTACCCAGAAGCTGGTTGAGACAACCATCTCAGTGGGGTAGTGGAAATTGTTTGTCACAAGCAGCTAGGATAGTTGGTTCAACCAAGCTATATGTTGGAGGGACCAACAAGTTTCCGGTGCGGAGGAGTGACGGAAGAGTCCATTTAGCAGTTCGCTTTTTGCGGGGGCGAAGGTTGTGCGTACGGAAAACGAAGCAACTTTTTTTTATTTTTTTTAGCGTTATTACACCAGGAACCTCCTGCGGGCATTACATCTGGTGTGTTACCGACTAACGATTATGGCCACTTTTTGTTCCGACATTGAGTGCACACACTTAGGACAACACAAGCGAGTGCTCAGACTTAGGTCAACACAAGTGCACACTTAGGACAGCACAAGCATCCATGNCTTACGCGGGATTCGAACCCACGACCTTAGGAACACGAGTCAGGCACACTACCTACTCCCCCAAGCAGGTCGACAAATCTAAGCAACTGTAACGTCTATGACTGTAACGTGGCAATTTTAATACTATAGTTTATTAAACCTACTTGGTAAGGGTCCCAAACACAACTACAGCAAATACACACCCGTTCCAGTGTCGTTAACAACTTCAACTATTTCATCAAAGTATTTAATAGTTCTTGTTGTTTATGTATGAATTTAAAATTACACAATACATATTTTTATCAAGATTATACCTTTTAATAAAACGTTTGTTTAGGTTCCACCAATGCTAAAAATAAATAACGGAAGATTGGTCAAGTCGATACTTATTTCGGACATTTAAAATTCAAATGATATAATGACAAAAGTGGCCGATTTCCAGTTCTTAACATAGAAAGATGGACGCGCTTAGCCTCTACATAAGGGAAAATGATACATTAATAATACCAATCTTAACTGGTGAGTCTACTTTCTTCTAATCAGGTTTCCTCTTTCTGTTTTGTTTTTTGATCTCTTGAACAATGGAACATTTTTGGTTGTTTCAAATTTTTGATCAGATTTACGATGTATAGAATAAAAGTTAAACGATGACGAATTATAGATTTTATCAAAATTAAAAATAAGCATAGAAAAGTTGATGCTTGTCAAGGAGGTTTATTTTTACAACAGAGTGATGGACTATATTGATAAAATGTAAAAGCAGACATTTGTTCCGGAGTTTTAGAGATTAATGGACAAAATATCAACCTGTCTCTCTTCCTCTTTCCTTACCTACAGTTAAAGAATATAGTCAAATTTGTTTAATTTCTTTTCAACTAGTTGGCAAGACTGAAAAAATTCAGCATGAGTTCCAGCTTTAATGCTAGGTGCCGTTATGTACTGTAGTCGTAGCGTGTCTTGTGACGTTGGAACTGGCAGTATGGTTTCAATAACTGCTAGCCGCCTGTGCATCTCTTGAAGGTTGTTATAGGAAACTGGGCCCCAATCATCAACAGTTCTGACTGTAGTGATTTAGTTAACTGGTACAAAATATGTTTAATCGTGCTTGTGAACGCGTTTTCACGTTACTTCAAAAGAACAATTTAAATCACGATATGTATTGGCTAACTATAATAATGCCCGGTCTACAATGAGACTTTCATGTGAGGACAACCTGACTCCCATCTCTTGGGCAAGTCAGCTAAAGTTTGGCCAATCAGCTTCAATTATGTTTGATCAATACAACAACGCCGCTTGCACCTAGTGGAGAAAAGGGAAACCGGAAGAAGCACATCTTCTCTGTTCTCATTGGGTGAAGTTTTAAGTCTTAAGGCACCATTATGGATCACCAGTTTTGGGGAAGAGTCTCTGTAAGTCAAGACTCATTGTACACCAGGCGTAAGGCCAACGTAGTTTCGAAGCTGAGCAGGGCTAACAATTAACCCAAACCATGCAAGCAAAGCTAAAAGCTAGCTGTAGGAGGACGTGCTGATAACATCAAGATGTGAATATGTAAGCCATCTGAATATTCATAGGAGAAAGAAATAGTACTTGAGTACTAAGTGGACGGTGACGATCTGTGCAGGACGCCTATTTTAACATTGGTGTTTAGGACCCACCACGTGTCACGTTTTACGTGCTTTTAAGATACTACAAATTGGCACTAGGTAAAGATATACAGCAATGACACGCGTGTCCAATAAGTACTACGTCTGTACAGCATGAGCCCGTNCAACTGACACCTACATATTATTAGAATGAGTTTGTTAGAAAACGTTGGAAGACCTTGTATTTCTTTTTCATTTGTCGTACTGTACAGTACCAGCATCG
>KZ870740.1:28908-40028 GCA_003456935.1 Machilis hrabei | reverse complement strand
CTATGAGATGGTTGTTTCAACCAGCTACTGGGTAAAACCAAAATCAACCCTGCAAGCTGGTTGGAGCAACTAACTATTTTTTTCCGTGTAGCTAGAAGACGGTGGAGTTACCGTTGAGCTACGGGAAGCACGCACGGAGAGTGAGGCGTATAACAATGATTTTGTAATGATTTGAACCAAAGAAAAAACAAAACTTCCCTGTGAAAAAAATGCCTGGTCATTTACCACATGTAGTAGGGAGAAACTATGCTAAGAAAACGTATGTGAAACACATTGAAATCTGAGTTTGCGTAACTGTGGGGCTTTGGTAATACAATTTAAGGTGTTCTCTATCAGAGTGGAAGGGTAAGGGAGGGGAGAGAGGGAACAACATCAGCGTCTGCACAAACATCAGATTAAAAAATATGATGTTTCTATGGTTTAGGTTAGGTTTAATTTGGAGAGCTTAGTGAAAAAGTCCCACATCACCTTATCTTAGGACTTTGACAATATTTCCAGTGCGTGCTTCAAGTTTTGTTATATTTACAACTCCCATCCACAGTGAAATCTTGCTCAAATTCTAAATGAAAGATCTGAGTTTAAAGGGTTATCCAACGAGTCTGCCTGTGAAGCACTCCACACTAAGGTATGATCATAGGCATCTTCCAAGAGTGATGTTAAATGTACAGTCCCATCGATAAATGTTCGATGAAAAAGGACCCACCATGAACATTTCTAGAGTGTGTCGCAAAATGCTATAAAGCTGAAGCGACATTAAGACGCGGATGGGATATCTGTTAGAAACATGGGGCCATAATCCTAAATAATCAATCTTAATAAAAAGTGGGTTCAATGTCTTCCGATAATCAGGGGATCAACCACNATGTTGAAACAAAATGGCGACTTTTCAAAATCTTACAGCCTTCGTAATATTTATCGTATTTTAATGAAACATGGCTCCCCAAGATGAACTGACAGCTCAGAGNACTGCTAGACACTGCCTAAACGTCATNTCCACGGCCAAGATCATTAGGACTCAATTTGAAAAAAAAAATGTAATNTAGTTGCCCAGAGGGCTGCTACTGCTGTTTCGGGTCACAAATGGACCCCTTCAGCAATAACAAATTGGCTTAAGCACTTAGCTGAACACTAAGTGGCCGTGAAGATAATCAGGACTCAGCAATACTCAGCTCCGTAGCTAATCAGGATTACCTTCGAGTTTGGTAAAAAGCATTGTGTTTCAATTAGTTACGTTGAAGTAACGTGAGACGCTTTCACAAATACAATATAATATGCATTGTACCACATAACAGCAATAATTAAATCACTGAAATCGTAGGAGGTAATTCCAAATTGGACCCTTCCCGTCAGCAATAATATCGTTCAATGGCCACTCCCGTGTANGAATCGAAGCCACGATCCTTTGGATCACCGCCTTCTAGATAGGACTCGCTGGCTCTCGCCAGTGAGCCCTATCTAGAAGGCGGTGCTTTGGAGTGACAATCAGATAACTAACCATCATGGTAATTTCAGTTTTTCACGTCAGTTGTTGATCACAATTTATTTGTTTATGCAAGTTTTAAATGATGTCCTTGTTCATGGAATCTATTTAACATCCTCGTATTTCTATATCCACTGTTAATTTATCTTGGTACAGCATCTCAGGTGAGATCCCATTGGCTGGAAGCCAAGGTTGAACTTGATCAACCACAGAGTGTGAAAGAATAACTGCAAAAAATTGGCTCGTGACTGTGACTATCTNCTTCATCATCTGATGTATGATGCAAAGTGCGCAGCACAATTGCTGTGTAGGTTACAAAAGCAGCAAACTTTACTATCAGCTTTTTCATTTCATTGTCAATACAGCGACATGTGTTGTAAACTACGCCGCTGCTGTAATAAAATAGAGTTACTGTGGTAAATATAAGAGGGCAGATTAAATACCGATCTAGGAAATATTATTGTTGATACGGTAAGTTCAAATCGTGTCAAATCGTGATTACTATATATATTTAAACATCACATACCGATAGATCCTAAGAGATAGAGAATTATGCGCAGAAGTCGCTAAATCATTTTTTCGTTAATAAGGCTTTAACAATCACCCTACCTTACTTTAGCTAACCTAACCTAACCTAACCTAACCAAACAAACATAAAAATCAAGTATTTGCACTTATATTTTCTTTTTGTGTTCACAGTTGTCCATTATAACAAAATTCATTTTCAAGGTGGCTCTGGATCTAATGAATCCTTTTAAGAAATCTGTTCCACATTTTCAATTTTTCCACGATGGAAGTTTAAATTTGTTTTGATGTCAATGTNAATTAGTTTACTATTTTTTAAATTGAAAAATAAATAAACAAGAGTTTTACCTTATTCCAGCACTACGTAACGGTGCGATATTTCGCCCACACGTCCTCCGGGCTTTGTCAAGCACATTCGTGGTTCACATTAGAGATTTATGTAATGTGAACCACGACTGTNCTTCCGGGAGGGACGTTAAAAGTAAGTAGTCAACGTTGAGTTTTTAGATGTAAAAGAACCCTCCACCGGCTATGTGTCGAGTGTATGGCAAAAGTCAGTACTTCTGATCCGTCATTGCGACGCGGGTGGAGTTTCTATAATTAGACCTATGGTGTCAGAACTAATGACACTCAACTTAATCAATCAAGCGTACAGTATAATACTCCTCGTACTTAGGCGACACAGTAAATTGATAAACCAGTACTAACGACCATGGCCGTGGAAAGGACGTTCAACGTACCATATACGATCGTATTTACACTGTTATTATCATCAACGCGTNCACTCAGCCATATACAATATACATTGCACTACATACCAGTGGCGAACGGTGGATAACGTATTGAGAAAGCAATCAATGTTGCCAGATTGCATGCTTACAGAAATAATACTTTCTACCTCAGAGTTCGTTAACAACATCTGCAGAATTCATTCAAACATTAAATATAACTGTTGTTAGTGAACTTTGGGTGTAAGCTGTACTTTCTGTGTACGCGAAAAACTGGCAACGCCGATTGCTTGACCAGTAAACCATTCACCCTTTGCTGTTGCTACATACCAATATTATATACTTACGTCATTGTGTATTAGTGCCCCAACAATGTACGGAGATACGAATCCTGGCACTGTAGCAAAAGTGTTTGAAAATCCATACAAAGTTCCTAAAAAATAAAACAAATGTTGTAAAAGTAATTTTATTTTAAAATCACTGCAAAACTACTACACTGTCTTATTTTTTCTACCAGATATTGCCATTGCAATTTTTTATTGTTTATTAAAAACAGATAAAATTTCTTACAAGTATGAACATGTCAAACTTGTCCATTTCAAATCGAAAGCGCAGACTACTTTAAATGTTACAAGGGTGTTATACTATACGGTTAGTTCTCCAACTTTCCGCTAATGTCAGCACCTGCAAAGTTTGGCGCCAAGTCAAGGTAGTTGCACATAAAGCCGCAGTTGACAGCGCCATTCATCCCCATGGCAAGAGTTAGTAGCGCTACAGAAATTGTGGGATCACAACCAGTGTAACCCATGAGTGCCACAGAAATTGCAGGAATACCATGTGCTGAAATCAAGAAATTAAAGTCTACATTACATTTACACACCGCATCTAATTGTAGATATATTATTTAGCGGTGAATATTGAATTTCTTTAGGACAAATCAGAATAGGAAACTGACAATCATGGAAAAATCATGTATGTACGTAACTAGGTTTTTGACGACGCTAAATGTTGATGTTTAGGATCTACTAAATTCATTTTGGAAAACGATGACATCATCGGGGATTTGGCTAATTTTTTAGGGACTGCCTGATGAAAATAGAAAGACGTGTTTGAGCGTTACATTGGATGGGNCTTGGTTATTCCAAAAGTAATTATCGAAAACTGCGCTCGAATGACACCGACGCCCCAGACGTCATATCAACCGTACGTTTAGTTCTAAGTAATAAGGAAGGAAGTAGCAATAATGTAGCGTAATGAATACCTAAACATTTTCTTTAAATGTACAAATTTGTTTCTTTTTCAAACCTTTTAAAACTTTAAAGAAATATATCAACAAAATGAAAATAAGTAATTATAACACTTTTTAAGTTGTACAAAGACAGAAAAAGAAAAAAAATAAGAAATTAACGTGTAAATAATCTTCTTAAGGTAAACAAACAAATTAAATTACTTATGTATTACTTCGGTGAAAAACGTAATAAACAAAAGTGCATTGAACCGCCTTGCCAATGGGCCAACACTTCTCACGAAAAACAACAGNGATAGTACTTTTACAAGTGTTAACGAACTTTCTGAAGGAGAGCTGGACTAGGTAGGTGTGGCAACATTATTCTCTCCACTTGCGCGTTAAATGCAGGTGATTGGAGTTCCCGAAACAACAATGCTGTGAGTGGTATTTACTAAAGATATTGGAAGAAGATGAATCGATAGCAAAGTTGACAGTTTCAATATCAATGTTGACATATCGAGTATTGAAAATTTTGGATTTTAAAAAATATTGAAATCGAGATTCCAAATTCGAAAAATATAGATAACGAATTTAGAAAATTTCGAATTTCCAAAATTAAAAAAAAGAAACGAAAATATCGAAAAAAAAGATATCGAATTTCGAAATTTGTAACCTGATATCGATATTTTCATTATGAATATTGTTCGAAAGTTTCGAAATACGCTATCCATATTTTTCGAAATTATAAAAATTTGATGTCAACATTTTTCGAAATTATACATTTTCAAAATTCAATATCGATATTTTTGGACATTTTCAAAATTCGGTATCGATACATTAGGTCATATTTCGTTATCGCATTGCCCTAATTGGAAAGGTACTTTAACGATAGAACACCATAAAAAAATCAGTTACTCACAGAATAGAACAGCGATTTTTCTTGTCGTGGTTGTTGTGAGTATTGCCTTTGATCGTGCGTAATCTGCTACCCAGCTGAACACCAGCCCAAACAGGAATCGACATAAATATGGCAGACCCGAAAGAAAACCATTCTGTAAATAAAAAATACATTCATATTATAGTGTATTTTCTATAAAATAAATACAAAATAACGTTATAGAGGATTTTTACTACAGTTTCTGTTGGGGTCAATCTACGGACGTGTCACGCCTGCAACAAACTTAAAGAGTCGGCTTTAGTTAAACCNCGAACTCTGCATTGCATTTAACAGTTATATTTACATCTGACAGTGAGGGAACAGAATCTCAGCCTCCACATGCACCTTCATATGTATGTAGGCACACGCGAGGGTAGGAAATCGGACTGCTCCGTGGAATTAATTTTTGTTTGTTTGTACAGGAATTGTTTACGGAAATCAGGTTACTACTACTTTGCAATATATTACAACTGTTCTGTGAACTGTGATCACTGAATTTTAGTATTCAGAGAGCATCTGTCGTGCTGTTCATGTAGCTAGATAATGTATGTTTTTATCTACAGTTATAATTATAGCTACGTCATATCTACTCTCAGAGTTGTTGGGTATTGACTTAAGAAGATAGTAATCATATTTTCAAACAGCTGCTTCAATTATTTGCATTTTCACAGCTTTTGGAAAACGTGCGTTCAACAACCGATTCCTAGTCATTATTATAGCACCGAGAACTAAATTTGCGTTTTAAGCGAAACGAAATTTCGCGCTACGCTTCGTTTGGATATGACAGAATCGATGCTGGTACTGTATGTGGCAGGCCTGACGTCACCGATCGTTACATAGTATTTCTACGTCATATAAAGAACAACATCAAATACTAACCTCATGCTATCCATGGAATGTTATATTACCAAGATATTGCGAGAATTATACATCATATGATACGTAGCTTTTTCTACCGTTCTCAGCAGCGATTTCGAGATGCCTGATGACGAAATTATTCAACCATACTGTAGTTAAGATTAGAAAAGCTATTTATCAACAGGTTTTAAGAAAAGCTTATCCTATCGATGTAAATTATTACTTAAGAAGCGAAATATAGACGCTACAATATTTTATATTTAGTCAATTTTCACAACTAATGTAAAAGGTTTACAAAAAGTTTACACCTACACTTTTTATGCTGTATCCTAGAACATTTCGCATATATGTTGGTCCTTCAGTGATGAGCGTATAAAATCCCCAGTTATTTCCAAAGTGATTAATCACAGCTGCCCATACTGCACAAGATGTTAAGACTTTGACCCATGGAACAGGGAGGAACTGACAAGAAAAAAGAGACACGAAAAGTTAAATCTGCGACAATAAATCTAATATAACATACATTTTTGTTAATCATAATATGAAATTATTAAGAGTCTGATTAGAATTGCCTTAAAGTCTGCTAATAAAATTCGTGACATAATTACAGTACCAGCATCGATTCTGTCNTATCCAAACGAAGCGTAGCGCGAAATTTCGTTTCGCTTAAAACGCAAATTTTCGTTCACTTACCAAGCTACGAAAAATTAAATTCGCTACGTCTTTCAGGCGAAGCCTGAAAGACGTAATAGCGAATTTAATTTTTCGTAGCTTGGTAAGTGAACGAAAATTTGCGTTTTAAGCGAAACGAAATTTCGCGCTACGCTTCGTTTGGATATGACAGAATCGATGCTGGTACTGTAGTTCTGCTGAAGCAACACTTGCAATTAAAGCACTCAAGTCTGTTGTTTTAGAAAACTGGATACCGTGTGTGATGATGCCTTCCTAGGCACCACAGAACATATATGTTCACCTTTTTTTTTTTTTCCTAGCATTATTCCCATGTTTTGGGGTCTGCTGTCGGGCAGGGAATCGCTCTGAATTTGTGATCCCTGCCCCTCGGTGATTGCGACGAAGTTGTGAGGGTTCTGTGGAACTCGGCCTGTCAGTTCCTCGGGGCACTGGTGAAGGTGTTGGCACCAGTGGGGATCGAACCCGGGTCTCCCGCTCCGGAAACTTATGCTCTTACAACTGAGCCACGGAGCCTCCCTCATATATGTTCACCTAGTCGCGCTATATTACTCACCGTCGTTACTGGAGAACTTCCAACGTTTTGCCGCATATTTATGCGACTTCCCCAGGGACAAACAGTTAAAAACTAATTGAAGAAAGGCTCAAGATAGGATAACGTATTCGTTGCAACGGACTGCAACTGTTGTTTCGGGTCTTCAATATCTTATTACGACTAGTTCAGCTCAACTGTACGGAAAAACAAATAAAAAGGGTGGAGGGTAAAACTGAGGAAAGGTTAAAGGATTAGGTTGATGTAGAGATGGGGGTTGTCAACTCATCATGAACACCAAGCAGAGGCTCAATCGGTAAAGCCCACTGCAACCCAGTCGCACAAGTCCCCCGTTACCCTCATTAATTTTCATACTTATACATAGAGATTCATAATAGGACAGAAAATGTTTCAATATCACATACATCATGTTAACATTACATAGTAGTAACAAAATAAGGACATAAAAAGTTACATGAGGCTTTCTTTAGCGCAATGTGTTATCTCCTCTTAGCAGATGTCACCATATTTGTTCGGAAACCAATGCAACTGTAGGCCTACATCCTTCCCAATAAATTATAATACAATATCTTAATATTTCATGTTAAATTCCTTCAATGTCTCTTACATGGCAATACAATAAAATGTTACAGTAATACATATGTATGTTTCATTGTATAAGTTTCACATAACGTCACCATACATCGTTCAATAAGTATTGTGAGTGATAATATTAAAATAAATACAATAAACCTTACTTGGTATACAATGTCAAGATATATATATATATTCACTAATAATCTAATTGATAACTCATTAAAGAACAACAATCTGCTATTCCATTTCGTCCAAGGGATTAATTAAATGTACTATAGCATACAACGAGAATAGTTTTCCATGTTTACCTATTTTATTCATTTTAGTTTTCTTGTTTATAAAATTATAATGGAGTCTCCTAGACAAAGGTTTATCAGGAATTATATTGATAAATTTATTGCTTGATTTCACCAAGAATTTGTCCTGTTCAGAAGTTTGTTTATTTAATCTTAAGGCCGTTTTATACGATGCAATAAGTTAAGCAAGTCATTGTCCAGCTCATTGCTTGGCAGATTTTCCTGTTTTACACGAGGCTTTTTTTTAGAAGCTGAATCTGGTCTGTGTTCTGGAAATGTTGTTGAATTTTAAAACGTGTCCTTACCGTACAAAGCCACATTTTATAATAATTTCTGCAATGTAGCGAGTCAAAAAATCTTAGATTTCCCATTGAGACAGAAATGTACTTTTCGAAATTTGTTGGGAATGCATGAAATNTGTTAATTAGGAAAATAATCTAGCTCTGTCATGATGAAATGTGCATCATAGCTTAGGAGGTCATGGAATACAACAGGAATGAAGTCTGCAAAGCGATAGTTAAGATTGTATATGTTAGGAGCTGCTCTACGGTATTGCCCCGTAATNTGACAANTATCTTTCACTTTGTCCTGACCCAGTAACTCTTCACATATGTGACAAATATGTGCTTGTTGGAAGTTNTTTTCTTGTTCATCTGATAAATTCANTGGCGCTACCTTCTTTTTGTCTTCAGTGATGTAACTTTCTTCATTCAGCAAACTGGATATAAACTTTGCAATAACGTCTGGTCCACGATAAACTTCGGATTTCTTCAGTAACAAATACAATCCATCTTCGCCCACGACAACGTATCAGTATCCCGACGGTTTTGGCTCTGTTAATTTCCTGGTTTTTGAAGACTTATCATGTCATCGGGTTGGCATGATTGGTGTGGTTCCTGGACGCTTTCGAAGTGTGCGTATATAACATACGGAATTTTTAGTTGCAGGTGGTGGTCCTTAGCCAGTAGCGTTGACTCCTCTTTCGTTGGAATTGAAGTTTTTTACGTTAACTGCATAACATCCAATGTTCATCCAGAAGTTCTTGACGGCAAAACGGTGAAGACATCGCCGACAGTAGTAACTTTTTCCACCCTGCTGAAGTTTTATGAGGATGTAGTGATTCTTTACACCGTCACTAATGAGTAGTGAAACTATGTGTGATGCCTTTTCACCTTCCGCAGATACTTTCACCGTTATATTGTTGTCTTTCGAATTTAACGATTTGAGGGACTTTTACTGGATGCGTTATTCCTTCCATATTTACAGCATATTCATGGGTAGTGTAATTGGTTAAGCCCATTCCACATACTGTCGCATGCCGTATGTCGGAAGAAATACCGGCCATTTTGGATCACGTGACTACGATTGTCGTAAATATTGAAAAAAATTGTAAAAGTGAGTTGTGCGCATCCAATTCGTTCTCTTTTATGAAAGGCACATTTGTTAGTAGTGTTCTGATTGGTTGGCCTTACTACATGCTAAATTGTTTGTGGACTTTTACGACTATTTTCGATATTTACTATAACCGTAGTCACGTGATCCAAGATAGCCGATTTTTCTTCAGACATATGGCATGCGACAGTATGTGGAATGGGCTTTTACACGGTTTGCGTGATGTTCCGCTGGATAAAGGGCTGCAAGTACACTCAACAAGAAGCATCTTTGGTTTACATTTTTAATGTTTATCACACTTTCAGTGTTGGCTATCTTTAACGGCGTTGGTATGCGAGATTACCCATAGAGCGGTTTGTATGTTACCATCTTCGATTCCACGCTGCTCGTCTTTTCACTCACCCAATTTGACCCTTACCGGTTAAACTCAACACAATGTACGTGTACTTTAGTCGAAAGCACTAGCCAACTGGGATGCAATGGAGTCAGGCTGTAGCATTGTTTAAGCTTTAAAGCAAAAGTATGCACTGGTTTTTATCTCATGCTCTTTTAAAGCTTTCTCTAAGGTCACTGACGCACACACGTACCATTTCAGTCACTTTTTTATTTGCAGTTGATCGGTGATAATATCCAATGCTTCGCTACTTAATGATGTTAGGTGCTGGTGTAAATCATCCTTGGATGTTGCACTTAACTTGAAAATCTGTGCATTTCCGTGAAGTGCAGAGGAATCTGTTTGTCTTTGTGTCTTGCCCGTTTTTTTTCACAAGAGTGACTGGAGCCCGTTCTTGACTTGAACGTTTCCTCGAACCTCCTGCTTGAGTTAGGTCTTGACTTTAAATGCGTTTGGTCTTCGAGTGCGTCTTAAGGTATCTCAGTAAACCGTCCCTAGTAAAAAAAGGTGACATGACAGGTCTCGCATTCGTATGTAGGTTGGGTATCTCGGGCACGAGTTGATTTTATATATCGATATAAACTTATCTAATGAGTGTATGATGTATTGCAGCTATTGCACTCAAAACGTTGAATTGAAGGCATCTTCTGTAAAACATACAAACAAATATGTTCAGTTTCTTTACTTAAACTGTAAGCAAAACGCAAAAAGTTTCATGCATTTTTACCGCTATTTAAAGAACTCGTAAACTCGTTTGCAGCTATGACTAGCAAATAGCAAAAGGTAACTTTCTTTGGAAATTCCAACAATTATAATAATATGAATTAAAGTTTACACAATATAATACTAATGAGTGTATATTATATCAGCTGCACTAAGTTATTAGCTGCTATGTAGTCTATATGCTATATGATTCAAGAAATGCCTGTGTGGCATATTATGAAGTGATCACATAATCAAAAACATATCCATGTTTTAATATGAAAGTTAGGTTTATACACACACGATTTGGCAAAAAATAGCTACGTATACAGCTGGTGTATAATATACATAGCATATTCCACTTACCTCGTTTCTGACGAAATTTCCACAGAAAAAAAAAGAGAGTTGATATTTCTTTGATATTGTCTTTAGCTAATACAAACTGGCACTAAACTTAAGTAGCAGCGTACGTACCGTGTCATTTTTCAAATAACAACAGGATTTTGGCATGTGCGCACCTAATATATACCCTCTGGAAACTTATGCGCAGTAGGTTGTTATATATAGGCAAATCCATTTTAATTTATAGGGGAGTATGGTATATCTTACAATATATGTCACATGGCAACGTATTATCATTTGTGATTGTTACATGTGTGTGAGACTTTTTTAATTCAGTATACCCCATATTAAATTAGACTAAATACATGTAGTTGAGATTTTGTCGGATTCGGAAATTGAAGCTATTTTCTATATTTAAA
>KZ870734.1:26908-37379 GCA_003456935.1 Machilis hrabei | reverse complement strand
TCGCGCTACGCTTCGTTTGGATATGACAGAATCGATGCTGGTACTGTAATATACCATTTAAAATGTTAACGTTCATAGGCCTACAAGGCCTATTGTAGGCTCATTTATTTTACTAGTACAGTTTTAGGCATTACGTGTTTTTATCCCTATTTTTCAGTTTCAACCATTTCCAAATATATCGAGCGTGGTAAGTGACTTCTCATTCTTTTTTTGGAATGCAAAAGGGGTTGTATCTCGGACACGAGGCATTTCTGGACACATGTTCACTAAGCCTTTTTTTTCTTGTTATGGTTCATAGTACTACCTATTGTGAACATACGATACTTTTTTTAACATCATATATATTAAAAAAATATTGATTTCAACATATGATTTTTCTCACTATTCAGAAAATGGGCAATATTGTTCGAGTGTACACAGGGTTTTCGTTAAATACTTCAAGGTACTTTTTTTATTTAAAATTTAAGTAAAAGCCTTTTAGGAACAATGGATTATAAAAATATAAAAAATCAGAAAATTTATGAAGCGGTAATTAATATCTTAGTTTTTTTTTAGGAGTTTATCGTACAGATTGAACAAGCAGAGGTGGGATACGTCACCTAGTCAGGGAAGCTGACCCAGTGACCCGGTCTTAAAATGTAAACTTCCCAGATATCTGTTATTCATGATAGCTCTGCAGTGTGATAGATATGAATCGTTAGCATAGTTTGTTGTGATGCATTCTGTTTTTCTATAAGTGATTGTCTTTTGCGTATACTATGAAAAACTTTCATCGGTTTTTGTATGTTTATTTATTTTTACATGATAATTCGTGTCTCACCAGCCACACACACTATCCTGTCTCTCAACATAGGATCTTTCAAATATTCCACCCGATCTAAACTTTTAACTATTGTGGTTCCGGCGACTTTGATAATGAAATTAGAATAATTTACAATCTTCTCGTGTGTCCCTCGTCTATTATCGTACGATTACTAATATTACTTTCTATATTANTATATACCCTAAATTAACAACAGCTCAAGTGTCTTATAAACTAAGTCACTGCACTAAAATAAAGGTAATCAATTACCATAAAATGATGTAAAATTAAATTTTCTATAAACTCTTCTGGTTTCTGAAGTAATGAGCTCTCAATAGGGGACAATACAAAAAATGTAAATAAAGGCATATGAGCTTTATTTTAGCATTGCGTTTTCCATAAGGCTCTCTACTGAGCATGGATTTCTAAAGCAATTGACTNTTTTAGAAATCTACAGCATAAGTGAGTATAGTAAAACAATCGATGTAATATTGCTCAAAATTATGTGTAGATAGTAGATAAAATTAAACAGCAGTTGCCAGACAATTTTGAATTACCAGTCGATTTCGGGTCGGACACAGTCACAGTCAGTCCGGATCAAAGAAGAGTGNCCCGGGAACAAGTCACATGGTCCTACTAAACGTAGACAACTACATTTTTATTTCTATTTACTGTACAATTTTGATTTGATTTTCTCCCCTAAAAGGAAGAAAATGAAAGAGTACCGTTCCCAAAAATATACCATAAAAGTTTATCGTAAAGCACAACATATCTACATTGCTTGCTATTGCTATTGGATTATGGTCCCACTGTTATGACATCTCAGGTCTAATGGAGACCCCATCCGCGTCGTAATGACGCTTCAGGATAACTGAATTTTGAATTTTGCCACTCAGCCGACACATAGCCGGAGGTGGGATCTTTTACATCGAACACTTATCGATGGGACCCGCCTTTAACGTGCCTCCCGGAACACGCCTACGATCATACCTTAGCGTGGAGTGCTTCACAGGCAGACTCTTAGGATAACCCTTTTTACCCAGGGCTAGGATCTGACCCCGGGGTTTGAACCCGGGACCTCCCGATCAGGAGGCGAGCACTCTAACCACTAGGCCAACCTGTCGGTACATATCTACAAGCTATTTCAGTAAACCTCTGTAAATTTGGACACCTCCACGGACGTTCGACATTTTGTTAGGTTTGTTGCCAACAAAATTAAAGTCTTTCATATATGTTGTTTCTCCATACAAGTAATGCCTGACAGAACCTCATCTTTTTCGAATGGTTCATTTGGTTCGTAACAATTTTACCTTTGAAGCCAACAAAGTTGTATAGTGTACAAGTCCACGTTTAGCGTTCTAGTTCTTCAACCGAGTATCGCAGATGGGAGAAAGCAATTATAAGGTAAAAGTGCCTTCCTACACCACACAGGTGAAAAACATACTAGATGACCAGATCTAAGCTCCATAAAACCTACCCATATGACATCGCACCGAAACCTAGCTGTGTTAGACGAACCTACCCTTTCCTTACAACAATTAATTATTGTTGACAAATACTTTGATCTGTAAAAATCTCTAAACTTCTCCAAAACAGTAATTGTGTGCTACAAAGTCAGAAATTCACTTAAAGTGGATTTTAAAACGTGATGTTTCCAAGAAAAAGGACATTTTTAATATTTGCGTCTAACAAATTGAAAGTTCAACTCTAGCAAAGCGTATAGCGATATCACTCTTATGGTGATCTGATCCAACAGCTGGTAGACATATCATTTGCAGGATCCTGGTAATAATAATAAATTCAATTCTTTTTGGTAAGAATACGTATGTTTGTTGATCTGATGACAAGGGCGGATTAATTTTAAATGTTACAGTCTGTCCATAGGCTCAATATTTGATATGGCGTACAATTAGTTTAAGCACGTCTTTCCTTNCTGATATTCAAACAAACATTTTCGCTCACGTCCTTGTTATCACTATGCTCAGCGTTTTATTCCACCTTAGGATATACCTGTTCCTGCAGATATTTATATAGCACTTGGCCAGGAAATAATCTTGGATCCAAACACATTTCCTCCTCGTGAAGGCTGATTGATCGAATTCGACAATTTTTTTTTCTTGAGTTGTGTGTAATTAACTTGCAACATCTTCTTTCACCCAGATCGTTNTATGTATCCAAAAAACTTCACTGTGTGGCTAGAGCACTGTCACTAACTATGGTTGATGATTATGAGTATCGTACCATCAACATCTCGTGTTATTACTATTGGCAATACATTTTTATCACATACACAATTATAATGGATAATGATGTGGTCTTTTACATCCTACCGACACTGGACATCCCAGACATCTATACTTTACAAGGAATTCCAACCCAAATCCCCCGATCTAGACCAGACGGGTCAGCTTGCCCATAGACCATAAAACGTTTGAACGGATAGTTCTGAATCTAACGTAATGGACCGTGGTCAACAAGCAAGAAGCGGAGCACATACAGTACCAGCATCGATTNTGTCATATCCAAACGAAGCGTAGCGCGAAATTTCGTTTCGCTTAAAACGCAATTTTTCGTTCACTTACCAAGCTACGAAAAATTACATTCGCNNNTACGTCTTTCAGGCTTCGCCTGAAAGACGTAGCNAATGTAATTTTTCGTAGCTTGGTAAGTGAACGAAAATTTGCGTTTTAAGCGATACGAAATTTGCGCTACGCTTCGTTTGGATATGACAAAATCGATGCTGGTAATGTAAATTGGCTTATTCAGCAGTGCGAAAAGTTCGTCGCGGTTAAACGTGTATTGTATATTGATTATTGCGAATTTTGCCGCATACTTTAAAAGCGCAATAATCCCAATTCTTGATTCAAGCCTTGGTTACACGACAATCAAATTTTCAATGCGGCATATTGCGCATTAGCGTCAATGCGTTTTAAAGTGGAATGATGCGTAGCCGAGCAGTTAGACATGAAAAGTCAAGTATAATTTCCAATTTATTCGTTCAGTTGTCACAATAACCATTCAGTTCTTTATTAGCACATAAACAAGCAAACGTGCAATGAGCTGTTTACTTGTTAAAGTTTGTTCATAATATATTACATTCAGAAAAATGGAAACTGGTTTTCCGTTTTGTTGAAAAAAACCTTAGCATTGCGTGTGGTATCATCCACACATTTGTTTTATGGATAGTTCATGTAATACACGTAATACAGTTGCAATTTCTTAATTGTGTCGACAACAAAACCTATCAGCTGTCATTGCTGCCGACATCTTAGCTACTGTTCAAGCTGGCTTGAACCGAAATAATCTGAATCAAGAACTGGGATTATTGCGCTTTTAGTAAATGCAGCAAAATTCGCAATAATCCAGATGCAATACGCGTTTAACCACCAATCACGTTTCGCACTGCCGAATAAACCATTTTAAGCTAGCTTGGAGGCTGTCATGTAACCAAAATTGATAGGCTTTGGTCTTGACACAACTTTGACACAATTTTGTATTACATGAATGGCATGAAGTATCCACAAATGCCACACGGAATGCTAAGGTTTTCCTCACAAAAAATTAGACCAAATTCCATTTTCCTGAATTTAACAAATTATCAACAAACTTTAACAAATGAACATCGCATTGCACGTTTGCATTTTAAGTGCTATTAAAGAGTTGAGTAGTCACCGTGGCAACTGAAGGATCAAAGTATAAATTACACTTTAGATACGAATCAAACCCACAATGAGTTTTTTGATCCAGAGCTTCGAACTCTGATCATTAGATCTAAAGTGAAAATGTATTTTGCTCCTACTTGAAGTTAGTAGTACACAAACCAGTATTAGTCTCATTTCCTAATGAAACATAGCCAATCCAATGTAACACATGAACGCACACTAAACATAAGCAAACTATAATTCAGTGATATTTTTTCAATATATTTAAAAATTATCAATAGAAACACTACACACATTACGTCCAAAAGCCACTCCATCTAATCCTCGAACGAACAATATCAGAGCGCGGAAAACGAGTATTTCAGGTGCATTTTGGGTCACTGTTACCAAACAAAGGCCGAAATGGAAAAAGTAAAACTATAGCTCACTTCAAAATTCTTCCCTTTACACGCTGGTGCATGATTTGTAAAAAACTATAGTGTATTAAGCGCGTAATCTGAGTTCTAATTCAAATCAGACGTTCTTTTCTTTAGAACTCAGTTTGCGCGCTTAATACACTATAGTTTTTAACAAATCATGCACCAGCGTGTAAAGGGAAGAATTTTGAAGTGAGCTATAGTTTTACTTTTTCCATTTCGGTCTTTGTTTGGTAACAGTGACCCAAAATGCACCTGAAATACTCGTTTCCCGCGCTCTGACTGAAGCCGACTCTTAATTCCCGCTGACATCGAGCTCAAAGGTGCAAACTCCCCTCCCTTTTTTTTCCATACACTCCTTGAATTTTAAAGCCCATTTTGAGTTAGTTCCTGACTTTGTAAGTACATGGTGATTTTTAGCTATAACACGACTAAATCATTTAAAATATCTGTTTTTAAAAGCTCCCAGCTCAAAGTAATTTTCAGCAATTAAGTCTAGTACAAAGATGAGATTCTTCTAACAACAAAAGCCCGTGCATACCCAGGTTTCGTTGCGATGTTGCATTCGTGGGTTTTGTGTAATACATTAGAATTAATCAGTATGCATGTATTACACCGGTGTTGTGTACGTAACCTGAAACCAGTACCAACACTTGGATGGTATGCAAAAGAAAGGAACACTATATTCGTTTCTACCTGATGTGTTGTTTCTCTAATTTGCAATAATACGATTAAGAACTAGAGTTGTAAAGGCAAACATCCACACAGTACCTTTCTGTTAACTTTAAATAATAAACTTTCAGGAATCAGCAGACCAATTGGAATAAGTTAAGTAAGTACAGTTTTGTTACCGTAGTTAACTATATTATAATTGCACCGTAGTCAAATATGAAACTATTGCAAACCTGCCTAACATGTTTTGTTTCTTTTTAGTCCCGTTCGCCTTTATCTGTCCTTCATTCTACACAGTTAAGTGGGTTCCGACTTGAGACACAAGAACAGGTGAGAATTTATGGTTAACATTAACTTTTCAGAAACAATCTTACGTATAGTTATTACACGAGCTACAAAAAAAGAGTCACATTTCCTCTAGTAGTTCTATTTTTTCAGGTATGTATACGTGGTGTGTCTAAAAAGTTCGGTGAATGGTCAGATATCTCAAGGGCCAGGTGCGCGCGCATGCAACTGGCTATCCAGAGACATGTCGAGAAGTGCCACCTAGCGTGGCGTATACGTGGCCGTCAGAGTAAACCCGCTGCGGGCAGTCGAACGTAGTCAGTGTGAAAGGTAGTGCCCACAGAGTTCTACCCACAGTACCTAGAGGGCTAACTTCCGTTTTTGTTGTGAAGCCGCCGCCGCCATTTGTAATATGGGCAAGAAAGGGATGTCAGGATAAATTTATGAATAATGTTGCTTTTGTAATAATAATAATAATAATGGTTCTTGTTTAATTTTCATGTAAAATATTTAACAGAAAATGGATAAAAGTAATTTTTACTTTAAATTAACTTCATATTTAAATATTACATTTTATACACTAAAAAAAGAGCTTTTAAGTGCAATAATACTGTGAAGAGTTTTTTTGTTTTAAAATTAATATTTGTGCCTTCTAGCAACAGTTACACAAGGTCAGTGCATATGGGTGCCACTGAAAAGTATTGCCGGAAGTGCCGTTCTTACCCACATTATAAATGGCGGCCGGTAGCTTCACTTCAACCAATGCGCAGGGTTCGGGAGTTAGCGATCTAGTTAGGTACAGAAATCTGTGATAGTGTCACAGTGCAATGGAGCAACGAGTGAACATCAAGTTCTGCTACAAATTGGGGAAAACAGCGATGGAGACGCATGAAATGTTTGTGCAAGTGTACGGGACGGTTCTGCTTGTCGACGGCCGACCCGAACATGGCTCATCCTCAGTAGTTTCCTTCCCATCAGTATAGCGTTTGAACCAGTCGTAAACATATTTTCTGCTTACGGCATCCGTCCCGTACACTTGCACCAATATTTCATGTGTCTCCGTCGCCCACGTTTAGTAGACACGTTGCATAAAGAAACCGTACAATTAATATACAAAACATATTTCCTCTAACTCTTTTAAAACTGCCCCTGTTACTATTAAAGTTCGCTTAGAGACATAGTGACGAAGCTATGTGACAAACGTTAAGTTTCAATTGTTAATACAGTTAATTGTACAGAATTTCACAGCTAACGTTTTTCAGTATTGTACGGTATTGAAATGCTAGTTTTAAATCTGAGTACTTTGGACATACTACCTCTCCCATTTGATTTTTTTTCTTGATATCTATGATATTTCGAGTGATATACAGTGTATATTAATAGCTAATAATTACTGTTGTGAGATTGGACTATTTTCTAGCAAAAAAATAGGTTAATTTGTTTTTATGTAATTTTATTTTATTTTATTTCCAATGTTCGTTAAATAGTTTAAATGGTTGTTCTGGAACACAAACATTTTCTGCAGTTTTAAACAAACACCACCACGTAGTGACTGTTTGTCAGACTTGTTTGGAACATTTCACTGGCTACCAAAATACTTTGGTTTATTTGTGTTTTAGATTCAGGAAATCAGTGAGAAGATTGCAATGTCTGACGTCCACATTTCTGCTGGTGGCATGTTCAGAATTTCTTCAAAAATGTTGGTTTCCGTAAGTATTGGATTCAGTCTATGCTTAATCCTACTCTTATTTTCTTATGCAGTACTAACATGTACCAATACCATAATTTACTAATAAATATTTGGAGCAGTGAAGCATGGAAGGCGTTTGAATAATGCACGAGACGTTTATAAAACATTTGAATATGAATAACACAGGTTACCTTACAAGGATGCACGCAGTACTTTCATACTCAGTTTCAGTTTTATGTAAGGCAACAGGAAATTAAAGTAAATAGGGAAATTAAATTCGCTACGTCTTTCAGGCGAAGCCTGAAAGACGTAATTGCGAATTTAATTTTTCGTAGCTTGGTAAGTGAACGAAAATTGGCGTTTTAAGCGAAACGAAATTTCGCGCTACGCTTCGTTTGGATATGACAGAATCGATGCTGGTACTGTACTGTATTTTGAAAAGTAAAATAAAAAAAAATTGTGATTCATAGTTGCCCCTTAATAATATAAAGAAAAACAATATTTTCGGGTCTGAAAGGGTTAAACAAACAACACCACGTAGTGACCGTTTGTCAGACTTGTTTGGAACATTTCACTGGCTACCAAAATACTTTGGTTTATTTGTGTTTTAGATTCAGGAAATCAGTGAGAAGATTGCAATGTCTGACGTCCACATTTCTGCTGGTGGCATGTTCAGAATTTCTTCAAAAATGTTGGTTTCCGTAAGTATTGGATTCAGTCTATGCTTAATCCTACTCTTATTTTCTTATGCAGTACTAACATGTACCAATACCATAATTTACTAATAAATATTTGGATCAGCGAAGCATGGAAGGCGTTTGAATAATGCACGAGACGTTTATAAAACATTTGAATATGAATAACACAGGTTACCTTACAAGGATGCGCGCAGCACTTTCACCCTCAGTTTCAGTTTTATGTAAGGCAACAGGAAATTAAAGTAAATAGGGAACTACTGTATATTTTACAATCACAATACTGTACCTTACGTATGATTTTGCTGTTATTGTCTCGAGTCTAAATTGCTAAAGAGGTAATACAGGTCAAATACTATTCCCAGATGACGGAGTGGTGGGATTTTTTTTATATGTTCGAGCAGGGAGATTTCATTTAAAAGCCAAATAGATAAGGAGGTACTGTAGGTGTTGAGCAGTAGCTCAAAGGATATCTCAAGTATTTACGGAATCGTATCTCAATCATACAACAGGGTTGTGTTCCTGGTGACCACGGAACCAAATATTTTTAGAAGAAATGTCTGCTTCTTGAAGTTTCATTTAATATTAACGTAAATAACTGACATGTTAAACTAATTTCTTTAAACTACCAATTTTTTTTAATAAAAGAAAACAGGAAATCTACATTATTAAAAAAGTCGAAAAAAATTACAAATAACTAACAGTCTGAAAATAAGAAAGGATTAAAATAATTAGTTATCTGACTAACTTTTTTAGCTGGGTTGTTTTATTGGTTTTGGTCATAATTATGGCTATATTTTGGTTACATTTTACATTCAGCACTGTACAAAGAATTTAGGGACCAATCATGTTGAAGCACAGTGCTACGTCGCAACCAGTTCAGCTACACTCTTAACATTGTTAATAACACTGATAAGTAGTGTTTAAAGTCCTTACGACACCTGATGGGTCATTTAAGTACGGTAAACTATTCTTGTTATTATTAATGAAGATGAATGGACATCCCAAATATCCATGCCTTACGCGGGATTCGAACCCACAACCTCTCGTTCCAGAGTGCACTGTGCTAACCACTAGACCAATCACAGTTTTATATTATTTGTAGGGATAGAGTTTTGGATATGCGTTGTCATAAAAGTTTTCACGTCTTAGTAAACAAGAAATGTTGCTTTCAATTTGGCGCGAATCTAGTAAACACTTTTCTTACCTAAGGCTAAAATGAAAATGTTGTATGCATTTTGTATGTACTTGGACTTTGAAAAACAAAATATATTTCCAACTGGACCTACATTTCAAACATCGAGTTCTCAAGTTGTAACAAAAGTACACCAAGATCTTCGTTCTGTTCAGAAAATGTTGTGTTGATGTGCACGGCACGTTTAAAAAACATATACAATACAAAGTACCTTAAATGGTCCAATACTGCTGAACTATCTTAAACCCCGTCTTGTAGGTTTAATAACTGTTATTCAGATCTTACAACGTTGAACAGCCTCTTTTTGTGTTAGGAAATAATTTATAGAATATCAGCGATGTTAAAAATATGTGCGTTGAAAAGCAATGTCTTATCCAAAGACTGGAAAAGTGTATCTATAGCAAACCACACATAAACGTAGGTACAGCACTGAGACCACCATTAGAGAGAGTGTAAAATCACTTTAGGATGATGATTTTTAAAAGGGACCAATATTTTGGATCTTCGTTCCCAAACAATTTAAAAACGAAATTGTGTCATTTAAAATGATGTAACTAATTTTCTCGTCAAATGCCTTACACGCTGATTACGGTGATTATGGCGAGAAGTGTAGAAATTGTACAGAAAAAAAAAATCATTTGTTAATATTGCATATCAATGTTCTTTATAAACAAACTTACGTATTCACAAAGAGTAAGTGATACGCGGAAACTTATTGCGTAAATTAATCTAAAAGCAATGTCAATTTGGGCAACGTTTTCTTTTCACGGTTTATAAAGTAGTGAATATTATCTGATATACTTTACTCGACGCTTCTTGAACAATATTAAAATTATGCGTCTTTCACTTTACAACCGGATGTATAAACTTGTGGCTAATATTTACACTCTTCCTAAGCTTTTTATGTTAATAAAGGGACTTGTGTGCAATAACAGAACTGAACTGAATAAGTCTATTACACTAGTTGCTATTGCTATTGGATTATGGTCCCACTGTTATGACATCTCAGGTCTAATGGAGACCCCATCCGCGTCGTAATGACGCTTCAGGATAA
>KZ870732.1:18688-29028 GCA_003456935.1 Machilis hrabei | reverse complement strand
GCTTCTAGGCCTATCATTTTTAAACCGCATTCAGCCGATTAAATCGGCTTTTGGCAGTTGCTGCATTAATTAAATAAGAATTTGGTATNTCCTTATCTTTATTTATCATAATATTCTTTCCACATATATACGAAAATTACCGTCTAACTCCACTCAATTTATCTACCTCTCCCAAGTCCTCCATGTTGATTTCCCTGCTTAAATACAATTAGATCGAAGTTAAACTACCCCACTGGCGTATCTAAATTATACCTAAATTTGGAAGCTATTCTAAATTGTATTTAGCGCTAATCACTGTCTCTGAATACGAAAACTTGTAGATTTGACTAATCACAGTTTAGTTTAAATTTAGTAACTCTCCAAAACGACTATGAATACGGGCCTTAATGTTTAATGTATTATTTTCCAAACTACGTTTTAGTGATAAAACGAGTGTTTAATACGATCACAATTGATATAACGACAAGGACTGGCAGTAAGGCTCTTTTCGAATTTTGTACATCAATGGTAGTACTTCACTTTCACAAGCTCTTATTATGAAAACTTAATTTGCAAGAATTCCTTTTCGACAGTCAGTGTCACGGTATTTCTATTGTCTTCTATGAATCTCCCTATCGGAAAGGACATGGCCGCGGAAGTCTATAGGGTGGGCTTTTCCATNCTATTATGCCATTTATTAAAAGTTGTATGCGTGCTGTTGTGAAGCAGGCCTTAAAGACTGCTGGTAACATTCTTCAAGATGTGATGGAATGAAAATCATCTTCCAATGCAGCTAAAGATAACCTTGTAAAAGCAGGCCATTTTCTAACCAACCAAGTCAAGCTTAAGTAAGATAAAATTCAGACTGGTCGTGGCATAAAGCTATAGCATCAAAGAAAAACGTCAAAGTGTAGTTACTCTTCATCGTAAACAGATTTATCTTCGTGGGACAGATATCTTTGAGTAATGGCTTTTCTTCATGTGCATTCGTCAGAAGCTATCAAATCAGAACCAGATGTCTTTTCTCTACCACCAACACAAACAACAATAGAAAAGGGTCAATGGTTTTCCTACAAACCACTGGCTTCGCTCATGGTGATGGACCTATTGAATTTGTTGTTCCTCGAGATGGTGAAGATTATATGAACCTTGAACATACACTTCTTCGTGTTAAAGCATGTGTTACAATAAACAAACACATCTTCTTTGGATGAAAAAGTATTGTGGGACCTGTTAGCAATTGGTTACCTTCACTTTTTAACCAGTTAGATGTGTTCACAAAGCAAAATCTTATCTCTTCGCATTCTAAAAGCTACCTCTTTCATGCTTACGTTGAAACTTTAATTAATTACTGATCAACAGCCAAGCAATCACATCTGGTTTAAGGATCACAGCAAAAATGTTGACAATAAATAAAAGAACAGAGGTTTTCTGGAAAGAAAAAAGTATAAAAGGAATTTTAAAGAAGTAGACATGATCGGTGACATATTCAACATGGGTCGATTCCTTCTTAGTGGTGTGGAGCTTCGACTCAAGATGGTGAGAACTGCGAAGTCACACAACATTAAATTTGATTGGTAACATAAACAAGTACACTTTACGCATTACGGATTCTTCTCTTGCAGTACTCAAAGTTAAATTTTGCTCCAAAGCTTTTCCGCAAAATGAAACCATCCTTAGGAAAACTTCAACAAAGTATCCTATTACACGCGTTGAGACTAAAATTATTACTATTCCAAGTAACATACAAAGCAAAACTATAGATAACATATTTCTAGGACAAAAGCAAAAAAAACGTGTTATAGTAGGTTTTGTCTCCAACAACGCATACAACGGTGACGTTATGAGAAATCCATTTAATTTCCAACATTTTGATCTTCAGTTTCTTTGTCTTTATCTTGGATGTGAACAGAACCCCTCTCGACCTCTTCAACTCAAATTTAACACTTCTTCAGACATACATGTTTACATCTATTACACACTGTTCACTGGCACTGGTATTGATTACCAGGATGATTGTAAAGACATTACCAGGGATGACTATGCATCAGGAAATTGTCTTTATGCTTTCGATCTCACACCTGATCTTGGAGCTAGCACTGGTACTCATTGGAATGTTATACGCCAGGGAAGTTTATGTCTGGAGGTGTCATTGGCTTCACCATTAGAAGACACAGTCAACTGTATTGTCTATGCCGATTTTGACAGTCTTCTTCAGATCAACAAGCAAAGAAACATTTTTTCGTTTGAAAGTCATAGACTCCTACGGCTATGGAATATTTTATCTTCTGATAAATTTGTTTTAGCTCATTTTCTTGGAGATTTTCCTGCAGATAAATTGCCAAACAAGATAACTGCATCATTATCAATTGTTATTTATATCGATAACTATGACAAGCCAGGAAGCCATTAGGTAGCTATTTAAGCTGACGTTCTTGATAAAATGGAATATTCAGATTGCTATGGACTCCAACCTAATAACATATTTATATTTGAATTCTTAAGAAATATAATCTCTCCCTACCACCACCTACAGCGGGTTAGCCTTGTCTACTGAAGCCAATGTATATGGGTTTCCAATAGATAAACGGTAGAAAAGAGGTGCAAGTTGGATACACCCAGTCAGCCTCGGTGTTGACAACGGAGATGGCACTGGTATCTGGCTATCGCCTCCGTATGCCCCTATAAGAATGCCAGTGTATTAATCTCGGTTTGGGTCCGAAAGAGGGAAACTAGGAAGATTATATTTTTGATTCGACCTTTCTGGGTATGTTGTACGACAATTAGTAAACAAAACAATTGGATGCAATTTACAGACAGCACGTTATGTTCAGAGCAGATGTGCGTATAATGCTTAGTGAATAAGTTAAGCTATTTCTCACCCTTAGAGCTCTGTATTAAATGCTCAACGACCCTTATAGACTAACAATGTAAAACTTAAGTAGAGGGTAAAGTGCCGGTATAAGAACCTCTCACCCCCAAATTTTCCTCTCGCCCCTAGGCCTTTCTTTCACGACTGCCTGCTGATATCTTATATTCTATATTTTTCTGATATCATCATTAGAGCTCTGGTCAAGTATGATTGCTAAAAATCTTAGTTTTTTTATTGTTTTCCATGTTTTTTTTTTCGAAATTTCATTAGAGCTCTGTTCCAGTATGGTTGAGAAAAATTTTAGATTTTTTTCAAAATTGTTTTCCAATTTTTTTCGACATTTTTTATTTTCTTGGTATTTTTTTCCAAAATCGGTAAGGAGAACTCTCGTCCCAAATTCTTCTCTCGCCCTCAGGCTCTTCGCTCATGACCACCTGCTGATGTCGTTACCCATTATTTTCTATATATTTCTGTTCAAGTATGAATGAGAAAAATGTCCCATTTTTTTTTCAAATTGTTTTTCAGGTTGTTTTATTTGTTTTTATTTTTATCAAAATGTTCACTATTCAACACTAGTTGGAAACATTTTCAAGCATTTGCGAAGTTAATATGGTTCTATTTCAATATTCTTTTTTATTTATATATTCTTGGGCCAGACATATATTTCCTAGAAGTCATTCAGTTTTTACGTATATTGCACATTTTTACGACAGCACCATTATTATTATCAAAGTGAGAGACGAGTGAACTATTATAGTAATTCATACCATGCACAGCCGAATTATACTAAGCACTAAAATAACAGCTCCCAGTCAACACACACTACATTAATACTCACTCCCAACAAGTCCAGCAAGTTCAGGCCTGCCTTTCTTCAGTTTCATAATCTAGGTTAATCCACTTCTGTGAGTGATCATTGAGCTTTGCTTAGCGCAAAACTACAACATACAAGTAACGTTATAGACGATTTTTAGTTCATAGAAGCGTCGCATTGGCGGCTCTAGCCATTTCTGGTGGATTGTTTATATACCAGAGCAGAGACCAACAGACCTCATAGTTGCTTCAGCTTTCACGAGGTAAACGTTTTCTCCTGCAATGGTTTCAAACCAAATGGATTTTTCACTCGATGACGACTGCAATGTACTTGGAACTACTCTCCTGGAAACGACGGCTACAACCCAGACGACCTCTTCACACGATGACAAGCACAATGTACCAGGAACAATTATCCCGATAACGAGTTACACAATGGACAACAGAAAAGAGAAATTGAAATATATATGTTCTACTTGCGAGCAAACCTTCAGCCGACAACGTCATCCTTATCACCATCAGAGTACTCAGCATGGAGAGAAAGTGAAAACACAACTCTCGCATTGGACAGGATTACCTGGGGTGCATAAATGTGTTTAATGTAGTGAATCGTTCACCCGAAGGGACAATCTTACTCACCCCATTAAAGCTAAACACCAACATGGTGTGAAACATCAAGCCAGCAAACCACGTGAAGATAATACACCTGCAAAACTTAAAGCTCTACAATCAGCAGTATCAGAAACTACGATGATTCCATTACCAGTGACATATTCACCCTCACAGTCACTAATATCCGGAGCTCCACCTACTGCATCAACATCGGTCGTTTCTACCACACCTACATAATCCGCACTGAATAAATCGTTTAATGTGTATCGCATTGAAGGAAATGACGAAGAAAAAGATTACGCCGATCTACAGAAATATCTCTCTAACACAATACCCAAAATAATTGGCATTGTTAGCATACTACAGCGTGATTGGCATGGCGTGAAATATTATGCAGTTGTTCGGGTGGCCTTTGTGAAAGACATGGGAGATGACAACGCAATGAAAACAGAAGCCTACTTTAGAAATAAAGTCGTCTACGCTGACCAGGCTACAAACATCGAGAACGAGATAAAGTCAGCATTTAAACAAATACTCGCCAAGTGCAATGAATTTCAGCGAATGGGAAGCAATTGGTGTTGGAGAAAGTGGTGCATCTGGATCTCTGCACTTGCAAGTATGTTCCACTCTTCAGGTCATCATATACAGGGTTATTCAAAAAGAACTCCCTGNTTTCGTGATTTTATTATGGGAAACGTATGGAACATGTCGTCATTATATGGGTGTACATCTGTGTCTGATGTCCACAAGTTTTTATACCAATTGTCCTGAGTACCGCTGGTTCCATTTTGCTCCGTTAGGAGCAGTGCAGTGCAACATGGCGACATCTGGAACGGAGAAGTAATTTTGTATCCTGAAATTCCACGAAACAAAGTCTGTTACAAACCGTACGAAGACAGTGTAGGACAAAATNTCAGAAAGAGACACCAACGGAGAAAATCATTTGTAAGTGGTACAAACAATTTGTGGATACGGGTTGTCTGTGCAAAGGAAAATCCACTGGCTGACCATCAGTGTCGGACGAGACTGTGAACCTGGTCCACGAAACTTTCCAACGAAGCCCACGGAAATCAACAAATCCGGCAAGTCGAGAGCTTCAACTGCCAAAAAACAACTGTCTGGAGAATTTTCCGAAAGGTTATACAAATGAAGCCATACCGCTTGCAATTGCTGCAAGCGCTGAATCCTGAAGATTACATCAAACGAACTGCATTTTGTACTGATTTCCAGGAACAAATGGGAAAAGACGGCTTCAATGACAAGGTAGTGTTTAGTGACGAGTGCACTTTTTACGTTAGTGGTAAAGTCAACCGTCAAAACATTAGAAATTGGGGTACCCAAAACCCACATGAGGTTTATGAACACGTGCGTGATTCGCCGAAACTAAACGTTTTCTGTGCAATGTCTCAAGCTAAAGTGTACGGCTCATTCTTCTTCATGAAAGCCACAGTCACAGGCATCGTGGCTCATGCCTCAGCTACAGACTGACACCAATAATTTAATTTACCAACAGGATGGATCCCCTCCGCACATCTACCATCCGGTACGAGCGTACCTCAACCAAACCCTCCGGCAGAGATGGATCAGGCGTGTGGCAGTGGAGGATAACGTGCTGCTGGAATGGCCTCCCAGATCTCCCGATCTGATGCCGTGTGATTTCTTTTTTTGGGGCTATGTGAAAGATCATGTCTACCTGCTGCCATTACCAGTCAGTTTGAATGAACTACGGGATCGTATTAACACTGCAATCGCCACCATCAACTTGGACATGCTGCGCCATGTTTGGGGAGAATTAGAATATCGCACTGAAATCTGTCGTGTCACGCGAGGAAGTCACATAAAGCATCTCCAACTGTCTTAAAAAAACTTTCAGAGTTTTCCTACACATGTACCTAAATTGTAAGTACAGTATTAGTCTATAATAAACACAATAATTTTTTGAAACCAGGGAGTTCATTTTGAATAACCCTGTATGCCCACTCCAGCTGCACTTTCTCGAAAAAAGGTAATTGTTAATGTTCAAAATGCCGATCATAAATGTTTTCTGAGGTCTATTCTAGCAGCTCTCCATTCAATCGACCTTAACAATAACCCTCATCGAGTCAATCATTATTTTCGTTTTGGGGGCACCATTAACATGACAGGGATAACATACCCCGTCCCACTGACTCAAATATCCAAATTTGAGAGTCAGAACGAAATTTCTGTCAACGTCTTCGGATATGATGAAGAAGAACTGTTCCCAATCCATATCACCAGCGAAGAAAAACCAGCTTACGTAAATCTTCTGTACATTGCTGAGGAAAACAACAGCCACTATTGCCTCATTCGGAACTTCAGTGGACTCATGAACCAGCTCACCAAGCATGACCACAAAGCGTGGTACTNCTACAGGTGCCTTCACAGATTTTCATTACAGGACCGACTGAAACGGCACGTGGAGTACTGTGTGGAGCAAAAACCACAAAGCACAAAGCCAACGGAAGAAAACAAGTGGCTGAAGTTTGACGACTCCCATATGAGCCTTCCAGCACCCTATATCATTTACACTGATTTTGAGTCTTATGCGGTGAAAATCCACGGTTGTGATCCAAATCCAGGTCACTCATCCACCACGAAGCCTCCACACCATATTCCTTCGGGATTCTGTTACGTTGTTGTAGGTCCTGAAGGAAAGTTGATTCAACAGCCTACAGTATATCACGGCAGTGACGTCATCAAGACATTCTCGGAATATCTTGGTAAAGAAGAAGATCATTTCCAACGACTGCGCAAGAGGAGAGTAATTTTGGTATGCAGGTGGATTGTCATATATGTGGTGGACGTTTGGGAAACGAGAAAGTGAGAGATCATTGTCATGTGACTGGGAAGTTTTGAGGTGCAGCTCACAATGCCTGTAATTTGAATTACAAACTTTCGAAAGTGGTTCTAGTGGTCTTTTATAATTTACGGGGGTACGATATTCACTACTTTTCTTTTTCTCTGGGAAATGTGTGGTTTATAGACTTCTTTCAGTTTCTCCCAAATTCACTAGAGAAGCTGGTGGAAAATTTGGTGAAGGAAGGTCAAGATAAGTTCACCAACATCAACATGCATTTCACTCCTCAAAAGTGCTTATGCTGCTTCGGAAAGGAGTGTTCTGTTACGACTATTTCGACGGTCCAGACAAATTAAACGATACCCAACTACCAGAAAATACAGAGTTCTACAATTGGATGAAGACTACCAGCACGCTCAGCAGATGTGGAACACATTTCGTTCTGACTAACAAATTTGGATATTTGAGTCAGTAGGACGGGGTATGTGATCCCTGTCATGTTCATGGTGTCCTCAAAAGGTAATTAATGATTTACTCGATGCGGGTTATTGTTAAGGTCGATTGAATGCCAGAATAGACCACAGAAAATATTTATGATCGGCATTTTGCAAATCAACAATTACCTTTTATCGAGAAAGTGCAGCTGGGGTGGGCATATATGTCGACCCGAAGAGTGGAACATACTTGCATGCGCAAAGATCCAGATGCACCACTTTCTCCAACACCCAATTGCTTCCCAATCACTGAAATTCATCGCACTTGACGAGTATTTGGTTAAATGCCGACTTGATCTATTTTTTGATGATTGTAGCCTGGACAGCGTAGACGACTTTACTTCTAAAGTAGGCTTCTGATTGCGTTGCGTTATCATCTCCCACGTCTTTCACAAAGACCACCCGAAAAACTGCATAATATTTTACGCCATGCCAATCATGCTGTAGTGTGCTAACAATGCCAGTTATTTTGGATGTAGTGTTGNAAAGATATTTATTTCTGCAGATCGGCGTAACCTTCTTCTTCGCCATTTCCTTCAATGCGATACACATTAAATGATGTATTCAGTGCGGACTCTGTAGGTGTGGTAGAATCGACCGATGTTGATGCAGTAGGTGGAGCTCCGAATATTAGTGACTATGAGGGTGAAGACAATGGTGATTATGTCGCTGGTAATGGAATAGGCGTAGTTTATGATACTGCTGAATGTAGAGCTTTAAGTTTTGCAGGTGTGTTATCTTCACGTGGTTTGCTGGCTTGACGTTTCACACCATGATGGCGATAAAGATGACATTGTCCGCTGAAGGTTTGCTCGCAGGTAGAACGTATGTATTTCAATTTGTTTTGTCCGTTGTCCATTGTGTAAGTCGTTATCGGGATAATTGTTCCTGGTTGTAATCGTGTGAAGAGGTCGTCTGGGTTGTAGCCGTCGTTTCCAGGAGAGTAGTTCCAAGTACATTGCGGTCGTCATCGAGTGAAAAATCCATTTGGTTTGAAGCCATTGCAGGAGAAAACGTTTACCTCGTGAAAGCTGAAGCAACTATGAGGTGTGTTGGTCTCTGCTCTGGTATATAAGCAATCCACCAGAAATGGCTAGACCCGCCAATGCGACGCTTCTATGAACTAAAAATCGTCTGCAACGTTACTTGTATGTTGTGTTGTTGCGCTAAGCAAAGCTCAATGATCACCCACAGAAGTGGATTAAACTAGATTATGAACGTGAAGAAAGGCAGGCCTGAACTTGCTGTAAGAAAGTCAAATCTGGACTTGTTGGGAGTGAGTATTAATGTAGTATGTGTTGACTTTGAGCTGTTATTTTAGTGAATATTATTATTTGGCTATGCATGGTATGAATTACTATATTAGTTCACTCGTCTCTCACTTTCATAATAATTATGGTGCTGTCGTCGAAATATGCAATATACGAACAACCGAATGCCTTCTTGGAAATATATTTCTGCCCCAAGAATGTATAAAAACAAAAGAATATTGAAATAGAAACACATTAACTACGAAAATGCTTGACCGTTTTCCCAACCAGAGTTGAATAGTGCTCCGATGATGGAAAAAATACGAAGAAATTTTTTTTTAAATAACAAAAAATGAAACAAATTGGAAAATAATTTGGAAAAATATCGAAAAATTTTCTCAACCATACTTGAACACAGCTCTATACATGACACCAGAAAAATATAGAAAAAAATGGGTTATGACATCAGCAGGTGGTCGTGAGCGAATGGCCTGAGGGCGAGAGGAGAATTTGGGACGAGTGGTCTCCATACCGATGATGGAAAAAAATACCAAGAAAATAAACAAAAATTCGAAAAAAAAACTTGGAAAACAATTTTGAAAAAAAATCTAACATTTTTCTCAACCATACTTAAACAGAGCTCTATTGAAATTTCGAAAAAAAATGGAAAATAAATTTGAAAAAAAATCGAACATTTTTCTTAACCATAATGAAATTTCGAATAAAAAAATTGGAAGACAATTTAAAAAAAATCAAACATTTTTCTCAACCATACTTGACCAGAGTTCTAATGGTGATATAAAATAATACAGAAAAAAAAATTGGTTATGACATCAGCAGGCGGTCGTGAAAGTAGGGCCTGGGGGCGAGAGGAAAATTTGGGGGCGAGAGGTTCTTATACCGGCACTATACCCTCTACTTACTTAGTTACTAACATGAACATACACAGACAAAAAGTACTTTGCAACACTTACAGTCGTTGTCGGCCTGGTATGCACGTCCATTGGTCACTGTCCTGGATATAGTCTAATACAGTTTTGGGAATACGTAAACACAGTCACCAAGCGCACTTCGTACCTTCGTCTACTTGTTGGTACGCTGAAGCCTATTTGGTTACTCACTCCACAGACTTAATGGCGTGTTACCTGCACATTGTAGACACGTTGAGGTGGATGATGTTTTCTTCCTTCCATGATCGCTATCGTCATCTAGCGGTATATAATCATAAATAGGTCAAAGTCACTGATTGTCAGACTGTTACCTGGCCGAGTTAACCCATTTTTCTGCTACTGATACACGAATACAGCCCATATTGGAATCCACTCAGCTACTCCCGGTTACACAACCGCTCGGATGCTAGGGTGTGATCCGTAAACGCGACTGATACTGCCTCTGTAGCACTCGGACCTCCGACCTTTAGTTTAAATGAAGGTTTATGTTACTTACAGGATTCCCAACATCGTCTTCAGACGTGTAGCTGCTGAGGTAATCTGTTCTCACCA